>CM044003.1:75744690-76044690 GCA_024085815.1 Flaveria linearis
CATCCTTTCTTTATGCTCCCAGTACGTCTACTTGTGCCAGTGAATTTAGGTTCACCACTACGATTGCATATTAGTTCCACATCCTTTTTTCGTGACCAACCCACCACAATGACGCACCCATGCTCGCATCCTCTCGTTTTAGCCCACTTCTCCAAGTCCTCACGAGAATCAAAATACTGAAAAAATGATAAAGCTAGACATAAAAAAACAATATATAAAAAATAAAAAATAAAATAAACAAAAGATAAAAACTCTTCGTACTTGATTGGTTTTATAAGAACCGTAGCCTTTCTTATCCGATCCTCATCCCCATCATGCTCCGCGGTGTCCCCATGGTTTTCTTTGAGGTGAACCGAACCGTCACTCTCATCTGTGTCATTCCCATTAAAAGTATCCGACACATGTGTAATTTCTACTTCTGACTGGTACGGGGGATGCCCATAATCCAGCTCTGTTTATGAGTGGTACGTGTTCGGGGCATGCCTGTAAGAATTGCAAGGGGGATATCTGTACCCTTCACCATAACCTGTCGGTCCAAATAAAGAGTTGTACGCCTCTTGAGCAAATGTGTTCGACGGGTTGGTTTACTCCTCCCCCCACGGAGGGTGACTCCCGTATACGTAATATTCCTAAAAAGATAATGGTTAGATATTTCAAATAATAAGTTATAATAAAACATATACTAGTTCAACCTGGTTCGAATCTTCGATATGTGGCACCTCATTCAAATCTGGAAGCTTCGGCTTTTGATAATGATCTCCCGAACCCGACATTGTTTTCGAATTAACGCGTTTTGGAATGACGAAGGCTGAAAAATCTCGAGTGTTGGATGAATGAAAGCTCAAAATCCAAGGTCGATTAAAACTAAAAATTTGGATTATGAAATTGTGAAACGAAAGTTTAGAAATGGATATGCCGATTGTTCTAAGTTGAAAGTTTTAAGGTCAAATTCTGGTGCACAAACCGTCACGGTTTGGCCTCCACGTGACGGTTTGTGGCGCGAATCCCGGCCTTTTGTCAAAATCACGTCTACTTCGTACCTTAAACTGAGACCTCGTACCCTAGAGGTCACAGTTAGGCCAAACCGTGACGGTTTAATGACCGCTTTTCAACTTTAACAGCCCATTTTGTCGTTTTGTTGTCACGAGGTCACGGGGACTACCACCCCAAACCGTGACAGCAAGCCCATGCGGTCACGGTTAGGTGCCAAAATGTGACCGCTAGACCTAACCGTGACCGTTTGAACCGACCTACCCCCAAAAACCCATGCGGTGTCCCAATTAGGACCCTTTTTCCAAGTTAGAATTATGGGTATTATGTAGCTTGAAAGAAAATTTTAAATCATAGTTAATAAAATTAAAAACTAAAAGCTATACAAAAAATATATATCATCTCTAATCTCTAATCTCTAATCAAAAAAGAAGGTTTTTAGTGACACGTGTCATTATTTTAGCATATCAAATGACACGTGTCATTATTATAACACATCAAAAAATTTATTTTTCCGCATTTCTCTCATAAAATAAATACGAAAATTATAAAAAACAAACAATTTGACTTTTCTTTTTTTTTTTACTTTGTGTTTCTTGTCTCTCATATTAAATTATAATTATTTTAAATAAATAAACTAAACTATCAAACATCTAAAATATAAATATTTTTATTTTAATATATTTATTAATACATACTAATTTATATGATTTCAGACGTATTTTATATTTAAATTTAGAGTAATAGTTTCTAATTTCATTGTTTGTTATAATTATTAGATATTCATTATATTTTTATTTCACCAATGCTTAATAACATCTAAAAAATAAAATATTGATAAACTAATAGTTTAATATATATTATTTATTCCACCCATGTATACATAGGTTTTAAACTAGTATGATAATATGTGATTGAAGCTCCTATCTTTATACAAATGTAGCCAAGAGAAGAAAAAACATAATATTGGGCTTACAAAATTATTACACGTGACACAACCACAACCGTTTACTTGTTTATTAGGTGTATAAGATTTTTCACGTGCAATTATTAGGAGAATAGTTGAGGCACAAGAGGAATAGTATTGTGACCAAAATACAAATTTCCATACTTTATTTCTACACCTTTTGTCTCAAGCGATCACAAATTAGGGGGAAAAAAGATATCATAGCTTTTAATAGGTTTTGGTTATTTGAAAATCCATTTTGATTATTAGGACATCCTCTTCTTTTATCTTTATATATATTTCTTTATATATAGAGAAAGAGATTGAGAGGGGTAGAGAGCTCCAATAACTAATGAATCCCCTACAACAACTCTTTTCTTAATAAGATCATATTGTTCATGGCAGCTCATAATGTTCTTTTTTTCTCTTTCTTTTTTTTTTCTCTAAAGGCATGGCCGCTCATAGTGTAATAAAAGTTCATTACGTTATTGTTAGCGACGATGTATGTGACAAAAAAGTGGCAGAGATGATGATTTGAATGTTGAGTGGTGGCGAATCATCCGCACAAACCTAGCTATTTATTTGTTGCAAGTTTGTAAAAGTTTGAAGTCAATGAATACGATCCGTAAAGTTAAAAGTATGTTTTAAAAGTCATAGAACTTTGTTAGCCAAAGTATGTTATAGATACTAAGAAACATGTTGTAATGATGGTTGTCGCTAATATCAAAAGAATGTTCATATCAAGAACACGCTAAAGATATATAAGGTCGGTCCATAGATTAGTAATTTTATGTGCAATAAGTAAAAAACAGATCTCTTAAATTAAAAAAACTTATATATGGTCTTACAGGAACACAAGGCTAGGGTCTAAGTTGTTAGGTTCAAATCAATGTGTTGCAAATAATTTGGGGCAATTTGTGGTCGAGTGGGTTAAATTTGCTGAAGCAAAATAAATAAGATTATTATTTGTTTAAGGTTAGTCAGGTTTACCGGCCCCTCTAAAACATGTTAAGGGCTTTTAAAATTGTTTATTAATTTATTGGGTCCATCTACTATATATAATTTCAAATAAGTAAATTTTATAAATATGTTAATAAACACATGATATATAAATAATAAACAATTTTAGGCCCCCGAGAGTTTGGGTCCTATATAGTTAACCACTTGATATACCCTCAGGACTGGCCATCTCAAGATGCTTAAATTTACAATGCAGTGAGCATTGTATTAAAATAGGACCGGTCTTGAGTTATAACTAATAAGTTTATATAATAAAAACAGACCCCAAGAATTACATAATATTTAAAAAGCAATTGAAATGAATAGTGGATATATGGAGTATAAATTTTTGGCCACATGACTTTTATGGTTTTTATTTTTGCCCCTCCATCTTATCAAGTGTATAAACAGAGAAATAGAGTTTTAGGTTTTTTTTATCCCTCTAATTTGTTTATAGAAAGAGAAAGTAGTGGAGGTGCGGCTGTGTTTGGTCTAACCCGCTTCGCCTTGGTGGGTGGCATTGTGTCGTTTGTGATTTTAGTTGTTCGTTTGTTGTATAGAGAGAGAGGGTGGCATCAATGGTGTTGTGACTCCGTCACCACCGGTGGCTGTAAGTCTACTCGGCGTGGTCTCTGTTGCCGCTCCGCCTCCCTTCTATGGTTAAGGTGGAGCGGGCAACGCTTGTCGCTCGATGGTCTTCATTTAACCCGAGACCTTTTGCGATGGCTAGCGCCGGTTTGCCCCGTGGTGTGGTTAAGGTTCACCGGTGCAATGGTGATGGTGGGGCTGCTATTTCCATCTGAGCCTTAGGATGTTCAGAGAATGTGTGTTGGTGCTCCTACCAACGGTGCCATCCGTTGTTCTTTAGGGTTTGCGGATATGGTTGTGCAGCGGCAACCAATTCGATTGTGCAAATCTGGTTGACTTTCGTTTCCGGCATGTAGCCGTAACCAAACCTGACTGTGTTTCGAGTTTTTTGCGATTTCGTCTAAAGTTTGGGTTCATACGCGTAACGCGCGTGGAGAAGAAACGCTAGTTATATTTATGTCAAAGATGATTGGGTTAAAACTTTTAATGGTTGAACGGGATAACTATTTAAAAAAGATAAATATACACTTAAAGAAATTATAAATATTGACTGGGTTTGAGAATGAGATTCTCTGCTGATGTGAATCAACAAGGATCGAATATGTTGATTGAGTCAATGATTGAGAGGCGGAATCAAACAATCAATGAACATTTAACACTTGAAATACTCATAAATGCACTTGTATTGATTATCTGAACTGTTACAAAGTAAATGCTAGGGTTTAGCAAGCTACAGTAACAATGCAAGACAACCTCGGATGTAAGAGGTGTCAGGAGTTTTCAGGTACAAAAGTCTAAAGTGTCGAGAGTCAAGAGTCACCTCACATACGAGGTGTCTGATCTATTTATAGGCTGACTTACAGCTTGTACAAAATGACTAAACTACCCTAACTGTACAGAATAGTTTGTCTTCATACGCATTTGTTCTTAGTCTTCATCAGCATTAGTCTTCTATTCTTCCGCATTGGTGTTTGGTCATCAGCATTGACAAATGCGGATGAACAAACACTGAGCGCATTTGTTACTCTACATCCGCATTTGTTAATGCGGATGAACAAAAGTCTTGTCTGCATTTGTCGGTTGTCCGCATTAGTTAATGCGGATGAACAAATACTTGTCAGCATTTGTTCTTGTGCATCCGCATTAACAAATGCGGATAGCCGACACTTGTATTTTCTTGATCCGCATTTCTTCTTGGACTTGGGGAGATTTCCAGCAGAACAACCATCCACCTCTTGAATTGGCATGTATGATCCTTTCAGGGTCCAACAATACTCCCCCTAAGGATTATACAGCCTATGTACTTCAAGGGTTTAAGGGTGGATGAGGTTGTGAAGATTCTGCTGGGTCTTGTGCAGCAGGAGGATTAGTGTATGAGGGATCCACAAGAGACTTGATCATGTTGGAAAATCTTCTGCTTCACGTAGTTTTTCTTTGTTCAGAACATGGATCTTCATATGTCTCATATTGTGTAATGCCTCAATAGGCATCTTCCTCAGTGAGATGGGCTCCCAGATGGCTACGGTTGACAGACCATCTCTGTGAATTAGGAGATACCCATCCACGTCTACCTCAAGTTTAACAATGTTTCCAAACTGCAAGGGAGTCTTCTTCCTCATTCTCTGATCTCTCTTTCTTTGAACTCGATCATAGGCCAGCTTCAGGAGTTTAATGCACTTTAAAAAGAAGAGCATATCAGCTTCACCCAACTTGTTTCTGATCTCCCTGAAGTGCCTTGTGAATATGTACTGGATGTATGACTCATCTAGCAGTCTGACCTCATATCCACTGAACAATCTGATTTCTGATCCTTCCTTTCCTCCCCACTTCCTTTCAATCACCATCTCATAAGTCTTCTCATCATAAAACACATTTGAGATTGGTATAGAAGTGTGAGTACCAGCAACCACTTTTCTTTTCAATGATTCAGTGGGTTTCACTCTAAGCTCAGGAAATACCACTTCTTCTGCTGGTTTTCTTTGTTTCTTGTCCAGGGGATTGACAAATGATTTATCTTTTCTCATGCATATTGCCTTTAAGGACTTGAAGTTGTCAGTTCTCTTGAACATCCTCAGAATGTCCTCAAATTCATATCCCCTGAACATTGCTGCATGATTGATCAGTCTCAGATTAGCAAGTTCCTTCAGATCATGGATCTCCAGAGAGTTCACCAGAGCTGAGTACTCTGTGAAGAATTGGACTAATCCAGATACTCTCTTCACCATAAACATATTCCAGTCACTGTCATACTTCCAAGCAATGATTTTCTGATCAGTTTTTCCTTTGGGAGTAGACACACCCTTTATCATTTCTGCAGTTGTGAGTCCTTCATGTAGTTCTAGTTGTGAAGGCTCAGCAAACCACTCAGGGTATCTGTGTAGAATGGGTGCCAGGGAATCATGATCTCCCCGAGTGAGGCTCATTTCTTGAGCTGAAACTCTAGTTCTGGGCTCGGTTCTTGTGATCTCCTCCTCCATCTTCTTCAACCTGTCTTTCTTTTCAAGAATCATCCTAAGGATAGCAGCCCTTAGGGAATTGGTTTTCATGTTCCCCAATTTTCTTTTAGTGAATCCTTGAGCAGACAGATAATCCTTCATCTCCTTATCTGTCATGCTGTAGGGATCAGGGTACATAGGTTGAGGAGGAGTAGCATGTTTTGTTTTTGTTGCCTTGACCTCAGAAGCTTTGGGAGATTGAGCTTTTCATACTCAGTTTCAAAGGTTGGATCTAGCAGCTTGGTTAACTTTTCTTCTTCTGCTAGCATTCCTTCATATGTCATCCCAAATACTTCATCAGGGTCATACCCATGATCAATCAAAAATAAGGCCTTCTTCATCAACTTATCAGACTTCCTTTTCAACCTTTTCAGCAACATAAGGTTCTTCATTCACAGGGATTTTACTGATCACTGGTTTATCAACCATGAATCCACCTGGAATTTCACCTTCTTCTAGATCAATCACTTCTGCTTTCTTCTTCAACAAGGCTTCAGCTTGTTCATGTTCATCCAAGAATCCAGCAATAGCAGCTAGACTCCTTGGGTCATCTTTTTGTTTCTTTTTGCTGGTTCTTCTTCCACCATAGGCCTCTTTCCTTTGGCCTTTGCAGCAAGATAGCTCCTTTTTCTGGCATAGGTTTGCATGCTTGGGCCAGAAGAGGGTTCATTCATGTCAGTTTCTGGTGGAGTTTCTTCACATTGTTCCTTTTCAGGAATGTGAGTTGCTGCAGCAGCCTTTTCTTCTTCTTGTATTTGCTGTTCACAGAGCTTTCTGATCATTTCTTTTTGTTCATCAGAAAGTGACACAGCAGGAACTATTTGCATACTCAACTCCTTATCAATTGGCACTGGAGATTGAGGTATGATAACAAAAGGCTCAGCATCTGCACTTTGATTCACAATGAAGTCCCAGAATTCATCATCAATGATATATTCTTCAGCAGAGAACATATCTAAGTCTTCCATCATGTCACTGAACTCTTTTTCTTCAGTGTGAACTTCTTCAGGATGACTTGTGTACACGATCATCTCCATGCTTGATGATTCATGTTTGATCCACTTGGTTCTCCCTTTTTTTCAGCCATAGTGAATCTAACCTTTTTGGCTGGAGGGGAATCATCACCACTGTCTTCAGATGATTCTTTGTCATCCTCCCTTTTCCTCTTTTCTTTCATTTCATCACCTTCATCATCATTATCTTTCTCTGCTTCTTGCTTTAATCTCACAAGCATTTCTAACTCTGAGACTCTTTTATTGAGAGCTTCTACTTCTTTTTCAAGGTCAGAGATGATACTGGACTGTTCTTCTATTATCTCTTCTTGATCCATCATGGCAATAGTTTGGATGTTCAAGGTGTCCACATGACCACTAATTTCTTCTCTTGAACTTTGAAGAGCTACTTTCAACACTTTGATCTCTTCATCTTTAACTTTTCTTTCCTGTTCATACGAATCTTTCACTTCTTTTAGTTCCTTTTCCTTCTCATCCAGCTCCAACAATCTATCTTGTAGGACATTTGATCTCCTACTGTGCATTTTCTCCAACTTGGCAATTTTTTGAAGTAGAGCAGAAATCATTTCATCCTTCTCATCAGGCTTGTTTACTCCTGATTCAGCATAACTTTCTGAAGGAGCAGCCGTAGGTGGAGATGGGATAGGTGTATAGTGAGTGGGAGAATGGATGGGTTGAGTGATTGGTGAGTGAACTGGAGACATGTGGGGAGATATTATGTGTTGTGTTTGAGGAGAAGGAATTTGTGATCTGGGAGGTGATGGTATTGGACGTTGAATAGATGATGAGGCTATATCGGCTTCATGAACATAAGGATCAGTGTGAAGATCACCACCTACATCACCTTGTGGTGACACTGATCCTGGTCTCTCTTCAGTGGTAGCAGCATGCTCATCAACATGTTGTTGAAATTGAGCAGCTTGCACTTCTTCATGAATAGGCTCATTAGCAGGAGCCTCTTGAACATGTTCTCTTCTTGATCTATCTGCTGTTGCATCCAAGGCAGCAAAGGAAAGAAAGCTCCACTGTAGAAGTTCCTAGGATCTCTCTTCTTGATATACCTGTAGGACTTTGCATTATAGTGAGGAATGTCCATCACTGGTCCTGTAGGCACAATATCTGGAAATGCTTCATTGATGAAGCATTGAATGAATCTTGGGTACATCAAAACATGTGTCTTCTGCCTTCTTGGATGTTGGATACCAGTCCATTGAATATGTATGCTGACATGTTGAATGGCTGGTTGGTGCATAAGGCACAATGGCAGATGATGTAGTCACTGGGATGTCATTCCATCCAGTTTTCCTCTTGGATAAGCAGTGTTGAAACATGTGAATTAAGAACCTCCATTGCAGATCTACCAATCCCTTTACTATCTGCTTTCCTTCATATCCTCCCTCATAACCAATGTTTGCAAAGAAACTCATGATCTCATCATCTTCAAGCTCTATAGGAGTGTTTGCATCATCTCCAAACTGCAGACACTGTCTCACTGTTTGCTCAGTAACCTCTAGAGTGTGATCATCAGTTATTCTTCCAGATATAGTCCTCACACCATTAACTTCAAGAACTTGGGCTGTTCCCCCAAAAAGACCTAATGAGAGTCTCATAAATGATGGGTCTGACAGTCATGGCATATGCAACTCTAGTGGTTAGAAGAAATCTAATCATATCTCTTAAGTCATCTGCTTCTGATACATCAGGGTCTAGAAATCCGCTGACATTATGGAGTTTGCTCCATGTGAGATTAGCCATTATGTCCTGCAGTCAAGGCATATGAATTAGAATAATGCATAACACCTAAGAACTTGTTCATCACTGTTTGACTTTTGTTGGTCAAAATTGTTGTTTTATGTGCAACGATTCTGAGTAATTTTGAATCATCAGAAGTGTGTGCATAATTAATCTCAATGAGTTCATCATTTCTTGATTTTACAACACATTTTGTTCTTTGGCATTATCTCTTTACTTCACCATTTGGATTTCGACATTTACACTCCGCGCACAGACGTAATTGTGAAGAAAACACTGAATTTCTTGAGGTTTTCTTAAATAATCATGAGCATTTGTGAAATTATCAAGGGTTTAAGAGCATTTTGATTATTTTTACAACTGATTCATAACCTAGGTTACTAAGTTCGATTTGATGTAACAGTTCGACAGTTAGGGTTACACGCAATTCGAATTTTCACCTTTCTTTGATACTACTTGAGTCGTGAATCAAAGAGGAGTTGATTTTGAAGAAGCAAACTTGAGTTTTTGATTAAGAATCAGAATGTCGATGGTGAAGATGAACCGTATTTGAAGAAGATGAACAGTGTTTGGGTGGCACTCGTCTCACTTTAAGTCTCTCAGAATTTGAAAAGTATTAAATGATCCTTTGATTTTGATTTATATAGGACATTTAATAAGATTCTGAGAATTTGCTAAGTTTTGGATCACCACTGTGTCAAATGCGGTTGAGAAAATGTCTCTCCGCATTTGTGCACTGTTGCAAATGCGGAAGAGAAAGTTCTACCCGCATTTGTTTACTGTTGCAAATGCGGAAGAGAAAGTTCTACCCGCATTTGTGTACTTGCAAATTCTAGATGTCTATCCGCATTTGTGCACTGTTGCAAATGCGGAAGAGACACAAGACGTGTTTTTCTCAGCCATTCAAAAGAAATGCGGCTGAAGAAAAACAAATGCGGATGAACAAAAGATTTGTCCGCATTAGTTTGCACTTGAACCTTGTGTTTCAGTTCACAAAACCTTTACCTGCATTGGTTGAATGCATGGGTTACCTTCACCCGCATTAACCAATGCACTTACCCGCATTAAGTTTTGAACTTAATGTTTTTGCTCTGAATGGTTTATGAAGTGATGTCTTTGACATTGACATTGTGGATATTTGTTGTTGCTTGTTTCTTATGAAGTTTGACTGATAGTTTGACTGATGTCAATTTTTGCTTGGATTTACTTGTTCATCATTTGTGAACCAAGTTTCCCATTGTTGACTGTTCCTTTACTTGTTCATGAGGATGTATCTGTTGCATCAGTTGAGATATTATGATATAACTTCTACACCAACACAGACATTGTGCACATTTTGTATTTTCTGATGAGAAAGGAAACATTTGTACAGAAAGATCAAAATTTTGAAATTTTCTCCCCCTAAAGTTTGTATCCATAATAGATAGAAACTTTTAAGGATTTGAAAAATTTTGAAGGGAACACAAAATTATATATTTTTTTTTTGATTTTTGTGTTGTAATCAGTACAAAAGTTGAGTTATACCTTTCTTTGGGATCATAACAATCATACCTTTCACATATGCAAGCAATTTTTATACACCAAACATAATCATGAACCTATTGATTGCAGGTATGTTTGTCCTCTTAAACTCATGCTTGATTAATAGTTAGATGCTAGTGATTTTATCATGTTGTGAGTTGATTAGGTATTCAACATGTACCTCACACTCAATAACATGGCAAGGTCAACTGTCTGCATGTAATGCATGGTAGAACTTTCAACAGCTTACATGACCAAGTTACTTAAGTTATGACATCTCATTTACTTGATCCTCATTGGGATTCTTTTATTTGATCCTTTTATGAATTTGATCCACATTGGGATTCTTTTAACTTCACTTTGGAAGGTGATCTCTAAGGATTCTTTTCTTTCATTCTCTTTGGAATGTTTTCTTTCATTCATCCACATTGGATGTGTTCCACTTTGGAATCTTTTAGGATCGTAACATCAACACTATGTGCTTGTCACTCCAGGTCTTTGCTCAGCAAAACAAAGGAGGAACTGATGTGAGTAAAGGAGATTCATAAGTCATCATTACTTGGGGTGTTTAGGTTGCTACACACACACGCATTTAGATAAGTCATGCCTTACACATACTATGAGATGACAGCATCACAGTTGAAGACTGGCTTTAATTTATCACTGCAAGTAGTTTCTTTCTCAAGTTGAGCCTACCAACATATCAAATAAGTCCAGTCAGTCATTTGAGTTTTCTAAATGTGCATAGTGAATGATATAGTGACTGTAATTATATCATTTCCCATAGGTTAAATAGTATACTTCCTGATCTGATTTTTTTTTGATATTTTGAATGTTTTTGTTGATTTTCATTTTACTCAAGATTAATCATGCCAATAGATTGGACTAGGAATTCAAATCTGGTTGGATCAAATGCCTTAGTAAATAAATCAGCTAATTGATGATCAGTGTGAACTTGCATCAATTTGATTAAACCTTTTTCAGCACAGTCTCTCAAAAAGTGATATCTAATTTCAATGTGTTTAGTTTTTGAGTGTTGTACTGGATTATTTGTTATGAACATGGCTGCTGTGTTGTCAATATGAATTGGAGTGTGCAGAAAGTTAAAACCATAGTCAAGCATCTGGTTTTGAATCCAGAGAACTTGAGAACAGCATGCAGATGCTGCTATATACTCAGCTTCTGCTGTTGAGACAGATACATTGGTTTGCTTTTTGCACTGCCAGGATACCAGTCTGGGACCAAGAAATTGACACCCGCCAGAAGTGGATTTTCTGTTGAAGTTGCATCCCCCATAATCACTGTCAGTATATGCATAGAGATTGAAATCTCCTTCCTTTGGATACCATAATCCAAGAGCAGGCTTGCCCTTGAGATATCTGAATATCCTCTTGACTGCATTTACATGAGATTCCTTGGGATCTGCTTGATATCTGGCACACACACAAACACCAAACATAATGTCAGGCCTACTGGCTGTTAGATACATTAGTGAACCTATCATAGAACGATAGTGAGTCTGATCCACTGATTTGCCTTCAGGATCTGGTCCAATCTTCACTTTGGTATCCACAGGAGTTCTGATGGACTGACAGTCAGCAAACTTGAATTTCTTCAGCATTGTTTCCACATATTTTGATTGATTGATGAAGATTCCGTCAGCTGTCTGTTGGACTTGTACTCCAAGAAAGAAATTGAGTTCTCCCATAGCACTCATTTGGAATTTTGAATGCATGAGATCTTCAAAGTCTTTGCACAGAGTCTGGTTTGTTGAGCCAAAGATGATATCATCCACATATATCTGAACCAGCAGCATATCCTTTCCTTTTCTTTTTCTGAAGAGAGTCTGATCAATTTTTCCTCTCTCATATCCATTATTAAGAAGGAATGATGAAAGAGTCTCATACCATTTCCTTGGAGCTTGGTGAAGACCGTACAGGGCTTTGTCTAGCTTGTATACCTGTGTGGATATTCTGGATCTTCAAAGCCAGGAGGTTGACTCACATAGACCTCTTCAGAAATCTTTCCATACAAGAAAGCACACTTCACATCCATTTGATAAACAGTGAAGTTCATGGATGCAGAATATGCCAGAAAGATTCTAATGGCTTCTAGTCTGGCTACAGGGGCAAAAACTTCATCATAATCGATTCCTTCTTCTTGTGTGTACCCCTGAGCTACTAGTCTAGCTTTATTTCTAATGACAATTCCCCTGTCATCAGTTTTGTTTCTGTACAACCATCTGGTACCGATAGGATATTGTCCTTCGGGAAGATCTACCAGTTGCCATACTTCTTGTTTCTTGAATTGCAGCAATTCTTCCTGCATTGCTTCAATCCAACTGTTGTCTTGAAGAGCCTCTTTGATATTTTTGGGTACTGTTTGACATAAAAAGCATGAGAACAAGCAAATGTTGGCAATGCTTGATTTGCTCCTAGTCACCCTTTCATTTAGTTCACCAATGATGTCGTCAACGGATGATTCTTGTGTATTCTTGTGGTTGGAATTGAGTCACCAGCAATGGTTACATCAAGATTGGAGACATTCAGTTCATCTTGGTGCGAGGCAACTTCTTCTTGTACTGTTGGGGAGTTGTGGAAGAAATCAAATTGTGTTGCAGTTCTTGCTTCAGTATCATCAGTGGGTTGATTACTTCCATCAGTTGAAGTTCTTTCAGTATCAACAGGAGGGATGACACGAGTTTGGGTGGTAACTTCTTCTTGAGTAGTTGTTTCAATAGATGGCATCTCTGATGGAGAGGGTGTTGTACTTGGACCATCCTCAATTGAAGCACTTTGATGTTGAACAGAGTGTCTGATAGGATCAGCTTGTAAAGGAACTTCTTCATTTAGTTGCTCAGAAGAAGTTGGAGGAATCATTGGAAAATCACTCCTTCTTTCTGATAATGATGAATGTACAGCTGGTTGTGGATTTCCTGCATCAGACATGTGAAATTGGTCAAAAGACTTAGTGAATGAGTCAATATCAAATAACCAATCAGGACCATTAGCTGCTTTGGGAAATGAATGTTCTTTGAATTGAACATTCGTTGATTCATCAATAATGTTTAATCTGGGATTAAACACTCTGTAAGCCTTTGATACAGATGAGTATCCTACAAAGAATCCTTCATCAGACTTAGATGAGAACTTTCCCAAATGATCCCGGGTGTTTAATATTGAGACTGGACAACCAAATGACTTGAAAAATCCAATAAATGGTTTTCTTTGAAAAATGAGTTCATATGGAGTCTTGTTACTTTCTTTGACAAGTAAGGTTCTATTTTGTACAAAGCAAGATGTGTTAACTGCTTCCGCCCAGAAGGTGATTGGCAGTTTAGCATCTGCTAGCATGGTGCGTGCTGCTTCAATTAGTGTTCTGTTCCTTCTTTCAGCTACCCCATTTTGTTGAGGAGTTCTAGCTGCACTAAATTGATGAGCTATGCCTTTGATTGCACAAAATGAACTCATATCTTCATTTTTGAATTCTGTCCCATTATCACTCCTGATTGTTTTGACTTTAAGATCAAGTTGATTTTCAATTTTTGTGATTAAATCTTTTATTAATTGGAACGTTTCATTTTTATGAAGTAAGAAGAAGACCCATGTGAATCTAGAAAAGTCATCTATGATCACCAAACAATATTGTTTCTTTCCCATACTCATAACATGAGTTGGACCAAAGAGATCCATATGAAGTAGTTTCAATGGAGTATTGTTGGTGTTCACCAACTTTAGTTTGTGAGACGACTTGTGTTTTTCCTTTGAGACATGCAGAACAGTGGTCAATGAAATGAAATTCTTTTTGAGGTAAACCAAAAACATGATTTCCTTTAACCAGTCTGTTCATGTTTTTGAAATTTGTATGTCCCAGTCGTCTGTGCCAAAGTTGTGATTCATCAAAAGATGCTTTTGACAGAAGACATGTTTCTTCTTTTGGTGAAGTTGAGTTGAGGTTTATGACATAAGTGTTATTCTTTCTGGGTGTTTTCAAGACAACCCATTCTTCAGGAATAAGAAATCCTGGTCTCAGAATGTAGCAATGAGTGTCTGTGAAGTGAGTGGAATATTTCTTGTCACAGATCTGAGACACGCTGAGAAGATTGAAGTTTAGTTGTTCGCAGTAATTCACTCTGTCGAAGCTCAGCATTCCATTTGTCACAGATCCTTCACCTGTAATTCTACCTCCTTGTGAATCTCCTCCAAATGCCACTGTCGTTCCTTGAATGTGCTTAAAATCATGAAGGAGGGAACGGTCTCCAGTCATGTGTCGGGAACATCCACTGTCCACATACCATATACTGTTGGACCTGTGTGAATGACCCTACAAGCACAGAAAGAACTAGTTAGAATGTGAAACCCAAGCCATGATGGTCTTGGGCTTACCGTTTCTATCCATGATAGTAACCTGTTGGTATTTTCCTCTAAACTGGGGCTTTGGTGGTGGGATCATGCTTGATGTATTTCTGAAACTTGATTGGTTTGTTATATCAACTGAGGAATCAGATGAGTATTCAAACCTTTGATCCCTGTTTCTTTTCAGAAACTGGATTCGTTTTTTATTATCAAACTTGTTTCTTGGATTGAGAAAATCATTAGTTTGTCTGACCACTTGATTTCTATATCTTTGACTTCTGTTTGACATTTTCAGATTTTTCATGTCATCATCAGATTTGGAAACTCTGTGATGAGAATGACCATTGATTTTATGTTTATCAAACATGATTGGTGAGATAGGCTTGTTTTGGGGTATCCTCTTTCCCTTTTGATTGAAGAAACAGTCAGACGTGTTGTGATTTGTCATATTGCAGACAGAACAGTATTTGTTGAAATAACAGTTCTTGGTGGTGTGATTGTTCATGTCACAGATGGAACAGTATTGATTATAAAAGCATTTGTCTGTTCTGTGATTAGACCTATCACACACATCACAACGCATGTGCTTGTTTCTAGCCACTGATCCCGGTGTTGAGGATTTAGTAGCTTTGACAGATTTTGAATTTGATTCATTCCGAGGTTTTGATGAGAATGCCTGATCAGCCTTGTTGGTAGATTGTTTCACAACACTACTGACTCTTCTTTTCTTAGGCTGACCTTTCTTTCTCAATTGTTGTCTACATTCTTTTTCAAGTTGATTAACATGCTCTTTGTTAAAAATATCAAAGCCAACTCCTTGCTTTGATTTTGAAGTTTGTGGGTCTGAGTGAATTCTAGTTTTTGTGACTCGAACAACTTTTCTTTTAATGGAAGGGGAATCGTTTTCTGACTTGCTTGAATTTTTTGGAGAGTTTGTCTCACTGTCAGATCTGCTTTCAGCAGTTAGATTCACCTTATTAGTTGATATTCTTTTCCTTGAAACTGCAGGGATGAATTTCACAAAAGGAACAACAGCCTTGGTGGGGCTAGTTGTTCTATTCACACTTACTGTCTTGTCTGAGCACTCCTTAATTTTAATGGGATGACCTAACTTGATTTTATCCTCATTTGTTTCAATGTAAGCACTGGGTCTGTTTTGAGGATTGGTGACTTGATTTACCATTGTTTTAGGTTCAATAGTGTTAGGCTCATTTTCTTGTTGGAGTGAAACAGATTCAGGCATGACAGTATAGTTATCATTGTATGGTGGTGGACATGAGTTGTATCCAATACCTGACATGTCTTTGGGATCCTTTTGTGAGTCAAGCATTTCTTGCAGCTTAACTGATGACTGTTGAAACTTTTCTAGTTTCAACTCAGTAAGATTGAGTTCAGTTTTAGATTGAGCTAACTTTTCAGTCAGTTGCTCATTCTCAGCTGCAAGAGAGTACTTTTCACCATGCAATTTCTCAATGTCTGAGATGAGAGACTTAATTTTAATTTCAAAGCCTTTAATTTCTCTCTTAAGCATCTCAGATTTAACCTTTTCTTCTTTTATTTTATCAGCTAGTTTATGATTGTGCTCTCTATAACCTTGTACTTCATGAATGCATTTATCACTACAAAGGTTAGTTTTTACCTCAGTGGGCATGGGAGAAGGTCCATCATTGATGTGAGCCATGAGTGCATGATTTTGAAATTGAGGCTTCACTTCCTCTGCATACATGCTCCAGTCACATACTCCATCCTGCCTGATAACAAGAGCATTAGCTGATTGCTGATTGCTTCCATAAGCTTGATTGGTCAGTTGAGGTTGAGTCTGTTGTGATTGTTGCTGATGATGATATTGTTGGTTATAACTGTTGGAGTGAAAGCTTGCAGATGGCTGTTGAACAAATGAAGATGGCTGTGATGATGACTGGTTTTGTGGAACCCTTTGAGCATTGTTGTTTCTTCTAGGAGCAGTACATTCTCTTGAGAAATGGCCAGTCATACCACAGTTAAAACACTTCACTTTTGATTTATCGTATCCAAGCTTGGTGTTTTCATTCAGGTGAAGCCTTTTACCTTTTCTGAAAAATTTCTTAGCTCTCATAGCTATCATTGCCATTTGCCATTGCAAATCCATTTCCTCTACATCATCTGGATCCATTTCTTCTAAGTCTTCTTGTATCAGATGTGCAGATGTGAGTCTTCCTCCCAAATAGGCTTCAAAGCTTGCAACAAAAGCATTGTAGGTTGCTTTTTGTTCTTCAGATTTTGGATCATCAGGGTTGGTGTTGAAGCAGGTGGGGATGAGGTTGATGGCCTGCTTGGAGGTTGAGATGCTATGAATCCAGTGGTTTTAGATTGATCCCTTGATGAGAGAAAGTCATCTTCTTCAGTGATGAAGGCATTCTCAACAGAGTGAGAATCAGTTGGAAACTTGTAAGCCTCCACAACTTTGGGTCCTCCAAGGTTTCTGCTTCTCTCATCTAGTTCCAAAGCTTCAATCTTGGCAATCATAATATCTAGAGTTGTGCTCTCTAGATCAAGAGTGTTCTTTAGCATGGTTACATTTTGTTTCCATGTTTCTGGAAGGCTATGTAACATCTTCTTGTTTAACTCCTTTGACTTGTAGGTGACTCCCATAATCTCTAGATCATTCACCAATTGCACAAATCTATGCAACTGTTTAGAGATAGACTCCCCTTTTGAGTGATGGAATGTCTCATACTGATTCACAAGCTTGTCTTTGTTGATTTCAGCCACTTCACTGCTTCCTTCACACATGATTTTCAGGGCATCCCATACTGCTTTTGCAGTGCCATACTTTTCCAATCTCTTGAGCACATCCATTTTGAGTGCTTGAGTGAGTATGGAGTAAGCTTTGAGGTCAATCTTGATCTTCTTGTAATCATCGTCATCAAGAGTAAGGTCTTCAATAGGGATTCTTGCAGTCTTGTATAAAGCAGCTTGATCTGCAGATAATGTAACAGGGATGTGTGGGCCTTTGCAATAGAGATCCAATAATCAGGATCAACACCTGTAACATAATTCATGAATCTGATTTTCCATTGTTTATATTCAGATTTATGCTTGAGCATGGGTGGTTTTGAAGCATGCCCAAGTTCAGAATAGTTATGTGAGTCCATGGTTAACTTTTTGTTTTAACTTGCTTAGATCTGGTTTTAACTGATTTTATGTTTGATTCGTCCAAGTAGTCCAAACTTAGTACTGTAACAAAGGATCTGCTGAGAATGTGTGTATTTCAGTGAGACTATTCTGAGTCTTGACTTTAGATGTTCTTGTTTTAATGAAAGTGCAACCTGAAACTGTTTTCGTTCGAAGAACAACTTTGGATGAACAGTAGCAGTTGAGTAGATCTGAGAGTATTTGGTTAGAATACTGAGAAGAGATGTTCGAAATCTCTAAGCAGCAACTCAAGCAACAGATCAATCGGGTTAAACACAGATCTGAGCAGATCTGGGTAATAACCGAGAGCCAAGCTCTGATACCAATTGACTGGGTTTGAGAATGATATTCTCTGTTGATGTGAATCAACAAGGATCGAATATGTTGATTGAGTCAATGATTGAGAGGCGGAATCAAACAATCAATGAACATTTAACACTTGAAATACTCATAAATGCACTTGTATTGATTATCTGAACTGTTACAAAGTAAATGCTAGGGTTTAGCAAGCTACAGTAACAATGCAAGACAACCTCGGATGTAAGAGGTGTCAGGAGTTTTCAGGTACAAAGTCTAAAGTGTCGAGAGTCAAGAGTCACCTCACATACGAGGTGTCTGATCTATTTATAGGCTGACTTACAGCTTGTACAAAATGACTAAACTACCCTAACTGTACAGAATAGTTTGTCTTCATACGCATTTGTTCTTAGTCTTCATCAGCATTAGTCTTCTATTCTTCCGCATTGGTGTTTGGTCATCAGCATTGACAAATGCGGATGAACAAACACTGAGCGCATTTGTTACTCTACATCCGCATTTGTTAATGCGGATGAACAAAAGTCTTGTCTGCATTTGTCGGTTGTCCGCATTAGTTAATGCGGATGAACAAATACTTGTCAGCATTTGTTCTTGTGCATCCGCATTAACAAATGCGGATAGCCGACACTTGTATTTTCTTGATCCGCATTTCTTCTTGGACTTGGGGAGATTTCCAGCAGAACAACCATCCACCTCTTGAATTGGCATGTATGATCCTTTCAGGGTCCAACAAATATATTACAATTTTTAGTTTTTTTGACCACTCGACGAGTAGGCCCTAGACGGTTTCTAGCCCACCTGTCGTCAAGACGTGCTATTTAAAGTCTCCACAAATTCATAATGCCAAAAAGTCACATAATGTACCATCACAAACTATTTAATGCCCAATGTTTACCTCACTTTGTATTAAAGTGGACCTCTCTCTAACACCAATATGTCCTCGTGTGGATATTCTATTGGTATATGGTGTATTCTCCATCATAATGTTATAAGTTTTTACTCCTATAAGATGCTCCTATAAGATGCAGTACGTAATGATTTAATCTAAAAATATAGATGTTGTCGTTCCATACTAGCTTGTATATTTGAAGTATGTGAAAAAGAAAAAAAACAACTTTTTTTTATCACATATTTTTTTTATCATGATATCATATAATCTCATGACATCACATATTAGGAAAGGTTTCTTCACGTATTTTTATATTTTTTTATGGTGTGATCACACTTTTAAACCCTAAACCCCAACAATTGCAATCCAACTCACATGACTCACGACCCCGATGAAGCGGTTATAGTCTCAACAACGTATAATATGCAAATTGAAACAATCACGTAGGTCTACATACCACACTTGTATTCTCTGAATTTTTTATCATTGTAACATGTGAAAGTTACATGTCATATGTATTAACATAACTATATAACTCTTTTCTCAATCAATCTCCAACATAAAATGTAGAAAATTATAAGATAACTTAGTGATGTATTTTTGCTTGTTTACACATGACACACACACAAATCATTTAGATGTAAAGTATAAATCTCACATAAGTGCTTTGATGATTTAAAGCATCTATAATTAGTTAACCATTGATTGAAAACACATTTGACACCTAAAACGTATCCAAATCCCCAAGATCTCTTTATAAACTCTTCTCAACCTGTTAAAATGATAACATGAACTCTTTATCTTGATATGCTCTAGCATGTGATCCTCTGATCACCAAACTAACACTTAACAATGATCCTTTGTCGGACACATACATCTTCCATCAAATTCTCAAACCATAATTTAGGGAAGATTGTTTTCTTCCAATCCTTATACACTTCTCAACTCCTTTTTTTCTCCCCCTTGCACCTTCAACTCACTAGATGACATGTTCCACCTCCAAACTTGTGCTATAATCCAAAACGTAACATCCTGAATACTATAATAAGAAATAGAGTAAATTACTATTTTTATCCCTATGGTTCCAATAGTTTGTTTTCTCATATCTAGGTCCCTGTCGTTTACAAATACTATCATAATCATCCAGTCCGTTAACTCCAACCATAATTACCCATTAAATGAGGGGTATATTGGTCATTTTACATATATGTTTTCTTTTTTTTAAAACAAGAACAGATTTAATATGTCATCTTTAAATACATTGCTATTTTAGTCCCTGTGATTTGGGCATGTTTACCAATTTAGTCCAAAATAACTACCACACCACCACCTATCACAAGAACCAATAAACTACTGCCGCAATCCCATCACAGAGCCACCAACACCACGCGATAGCGCCCACCACCACCACACACACCAGATCATCACTATCATGTAAATCCTAGAAATCAATAGTCAATATTGAACTTGTTGATTTGAAAACGCATATCAAACCCTACTAATACGTCTACAAAACTTATTTTCAAGGGTTCGTATGCGTTTTTGAAGGTGTTTGTTACATGTTCGAGATTGACGGTTGGTTTCCAGGGTCTACGTGGTGGTGGTGATCTAGTGTGTGTAATGATGGTGGAGATCTAGTATGTGGTGATGGTGGGAGATCTAGTGTGTGGTGGCGGCGATAGTCTGATGTGGCGTTGGTGGTTTTATTATAAGGTGGAGGTGATGGTTTGGTGGTTCTGTGATGGGGTGGTGGTGTGTGATTTTGTGACGTGATGGTTGTGTGTTGGTTCCATCACGTGGTGGTGATGTGGTGTTTTATGATAAGGTGATTGGTCTTTGGGACCGAAATGGCAAACGTGTCCAAATAAGATGGACTAAAATAACAATGTATTTAAATAGGATATATTAGATCGGGTTTAAAAAAAGAAAAATTAAACATATGTGTAAAATGACCAATGTAAGGAATATAATTAGAGACTGATAAAACCAAAGAGTAACCAAAAGCTCTCAGCATGCACATGTGAAGTACTATGAAAGTACTTTGGAAGATTTGATATAACTCAATGAATTATGCTAAGTATCAAATCTTTCGAATCCAAAAGACCAATTATTCCGAAGCCAAAGATGAAGTCTTTTGAAGCTTCAAGACAAAGTTTTCCAAAGCCAAGACTGATTTCTTCCGAAGACAAAGAAGGTATGTTTTTTCTGATATACTTTTGACAAAAGCTGAAACACTTTTCCACTGCCATCCCTGAATACTCACTAACTAGCATGAGTTGGTGAAAAGTCCATGCTTTTATTAAATATAGATTAAGGTGTTGAGTTTGTAACTTTTCAATTATGTACTTTTATTATTTTTATAATAGATAAGAATATGAGTTATGGCATGTCATAGTCACTAGTCAAAGATAATCTGCGTTTTGACTATATAAATTGATCTTGTTGTTTAGATTAGTGTTTCTAGCTGCCCTTCAAAGCATGACCAGGTGTAGGATATAGTATAAAATGTCTTAAGTACTTGTCATTTTATGTAAGCTTTGTAACACTTGTAAGAACTTGAGAGCAATATACACTATTCTTGAAAATCATATTTGAGTGTTCTTATTATTGTTCTTTTTACTTTGTTCATTGTTTCATTTTAGCCGGTTTCATATTTGACCTGTTAAGTGTTATAACTGTCCTAACCTTGTGAAACTGTTGCATTGAACCCCTTCACTGGTCCGGCAACCAACATACCTCTCAGTTAACGTAGAATGTTGGATGGAGTTAAAAGACTGGATTAATACGATAGATTTGTAAATGATAGGGACCCAGGTACGAGAAAACAAACTATTTGATGAAAGTGATAATTTTCATCAAATTACAGAAACGAAAATAACAATTTACTGTAAAAAATATTTGTTCCATTCAAAATAAATGGTCATAGAAATCTACAAGTTACATTAGTAACTTAAGTAAGTGAACATTTCTATTGAGTTATATGTTTTTGACATTTTACCAAGCTATTGATTTAATTACTCGTGTTAACACCTACAAAAATTATGGATCTAATTGATGTGACATTTTACATTTTTAAGAAGGTTAGTGTTATCAAAGGGCTATTTACCAATGATATACGGTGTGCATACGGTGTTGTCTCTCTTCTCTTTTGATCTTGTGTCTTCAAGCCCTGTAGTAACACAGTGTAAATTTCCTAATGATTACAAAGATCTGAGTATTTTATCAACAATTAAATCTAGATAAACATGGCCTCGTGACATATATGAATAAGCACGTATTTTCTAAAATTTAATCAACAAAATAAAGTGAAGTAAAGTTCATATAAACATAGAGATGCTACTTTGAATTACAAAGAAAGCAACGTAAAGTTACTAATGCATCCCAAACTAAGTGTGTTTACAAGTCTAGTCCCTTTTCTCACACAAGCACCACTAGTAACATGTGGCAAAGAGAATATACAAATGTCTATCCTCCTTGGTGTTCTATGCATGTTCACGTCCTCCTTAATTTTAGCATCAATTTCTTACTACCAATTTGTAAAACTTTATTATTAGACAAACATTTTTAATACTTGACTTAAAGCGAGTTACACTACACAAGGCTTTTAATTAGATATAGTAACCTTATTTTCATTAAAAAACCCGTAAACATGACAAGTTAAGTACTTTAAACATTGAAAATGATGGGTCTTATTATTGACTTAACTTTCGATATTTGAGTTCGTGGCTGTTTGATAATATTTGAATGATTAAATGATGAACAAATAAGAGGTCTGAACCATTAAGTGCTGAACCATTAAGAGGTCTGAACCATTAAGAGCTAATATATCGGTTAACTATTCAAAGGCAAATGTCTGTTCAATTCAGATAAAAGGTTTTAACCATTCAGCATTAGACCTCTTAACGATTCAGCATTAATATAATGCTTAACCATTCAGAGGCAAATGTCTTAACCATTTAGACATTTGCTCGCGAAACAAACAGTCTGAACCATTAACTGCTGAACCATTCAGACATCTGAACCATTAGAGGCTGATTAAGAGGCTGCCAAACAGCCCCTTCGTTATACACATCATTTTAAAAATAGACATACATGTACATTAATTTAGGACATATTTCATAAGCACACATATCTAGAACTTGGGTTTCCATATGCTAACATGGTGTTTAACTTTGCTATAAACATAATTGTTAAAGTCTAATAAATTTCGTCAGTAAATAATTATCGATCCGATAGTTTAAAAGTTTTTTTAGATATATTGAGTTCGTCCACCCTAAAAAAATTTACATCCGCCATTGAGTCTAATGTCACCATGACTCGGTCAATTCTTAAAATATATATTTGAAAATATAAGTTTTAACTACCCTTAAGCAAAACACAAGGATACAAGTCTTCTTAATGGATAATAAATGTCTAGTCGTTGGAAAAATATGTTCACCTAAAAAGTCAAATATAATACACAACCAATAGTTGAAGGACTAAAAGTCAAAATCTCATGAAATATGAAAGTGCGTAGAATATGCGACCCTAAAACGCAGGCACATCTACCTATAAAGCCGACCAATACCAACGTTAAAACCCTCAAATTTGCACAGGCAAAATCCCCAAATTTCATGGGCTCTTCCAACATTTGGTCAGTTTTCTAGGAGCTTAATTCTTCCATCCATTTTCTCTGTTTTCTTTTTATTTTAGGGTTTTCTCTCTCATTCTGTTCGTCGAAATCTAAAGAGAGAAAGCTCAGTAACCATGGGGAAATATACCGAGATCTTGGATGCATTTAGAATCGTTTGCAGATTTCATTCGCACTGCCCGCAAACCGCTAGGATGTACTACCATCCACCCGCGGAGAACCATTCGCATGGTGGAGAAGGCAAAGCCAACAACCATGGAACATCTGGCGGTCGCGGCGGTGCCGACAGAGGTGCCGAGTCATTCAGCACTTTCGATTTGATCTCTGCTTTCTGATAAACACAAGAATGAAAATGACAAATGTTGTTTTGTAATGTTTATGTGTTAAGCTCGTGAAATACCTTAATCCTTATCTTGTATTAATCAATTTTCACAAAAATCTATTGATTAATCATTCATGTTGTTCGTTTGTTTCACGCATAAAGAAAATACTAACGTACACACATTCTAATCTCAAACTTTATTTATTATCAATATAATTGAATTCTTAATTACATCAGGAATTAATGACTATTTTCTACACATACTAAATCGTAACGTGATCCTATATTATCTTGGTATCGTTACACGAGAAGCTATTTATTAATTATTATTATATTATGTGTTGTATTGAATGATTATAAAAAGGATATTATTTTGATTAAAGAAGATTGAATGGTTCATATGTTTGATGTGGATGGTTGATGCGTCTGGCCGGTGTTGTTTGAGATTTGCCTACCATCGACTACTTACCCTCACCCTCGGAGAACGTACGGGACCCACATGCCACAACCACAAGTGGTAGGACCACAATATATATTATATTATAAAGTCATGGCTATTAAATTAAATAAAATCGAAAAATGTAAAGTAATTAAAGACCTAATATCCTATAGATCTAAGATTACTTTAGGCTGGGTTTGACAATAATCCAATCGGATGAATCGACTATATGTTTGAACTTAATTATATATAATTATATTAAGAAGTTTGGTCGTGACTATATTTAGTTTTGTGGGTTTGTATATTCCCCACCAGAAGTTAAATATTTGTACAGAGGTTCCTCTTACGTGCAGAGAAAGAGACATGTTACCACGTGCCCTCATCTCACAAACCCTTCATTTTCTTCGTTTTTTTTTAGAGAAAGAGATGCTCCCCCACCGCTACCATCTATTTTGCGAAGAACAACGGGAGAGATATACGCGATTCTGGTGGCTAGCACTTTACTACTGCAACCGACTACTCCCGCGGCGATAGAAGAATCAGGTGGTTCGACGGGGTTAAAACGACGACTGGAGGTGAGAATGGTTGTCTAGGGTTTAGATTCCATCTTTGTCGGTTCATTACCCGTCGTTTACTGCCGGAGTTCGATTCAGTCACCTGTGCAGTTATGGTTGACTTCCCGTAAGTTTTTAGACTCTTTTTTCTTGATTCAAGTTCGTCTTAATACCACATGTCTATGGATACAAAGGAAGGCTATTGAAGGTTCTCGTATGTGCTTTTGCTTAACTCCTGTAGAGATTTTTGACTTGGGGTTTTTCTCAAGCTTACCAATTTATTTTCTATTCAAGGTTAAACCATTGACCCGTATATGGTTTCTTTATTTTTTGTTTTCAGCAAAGTATTATTGTTCTTCAAATCCACAATCCACTTATACAATTTGATGTTAGGGAATAAATTTATATTCATTTTTATGATTATTGTTATTCAGACCTGAAATGTTGTTATTTTTCGTTTTAGGAGTTGTTGGGTTACATAAGAATATATTTTCTTTTTCGTTGTACTCATCTTCAGTAAATTTAGTTACTCCAATTAAGTTTGTGTATGTTATTCATATCTAGAAGATTGTACGGGAAGATTAAATTGAGTTAGGTTCTTAAAATTATAAAATAACACTTGATAATCACTGTGACTATGAAACTCACTTCTACGTTAACATTGTAGCAATTTATGACCTTATTTGTTTTGTTATTATGGAACCTTGCAATGAGGTGAGCTCATGTAATGGCATATTTGTCCATTTGCATCTGAATTAGGAGGTTAATTTGTCAAATAGGATGAGTCAAAACTCAAGATTATATACCTTTAAATCTATGAGAATGTAATTAATTTCTGAGTTTAGAGCAAAGTTTATCACCAAGTTTTGGTTGAATGTCAATAGGAGTTCATGTCAAGTCCCAGTAGGTACAATTCATTTTAGATTTACACTTCTAAAGGTTCTTAGTTAGACTTTTATAAACAAATCATTTTTGAATAACTTTAAAGAAAGTTTTTTTCCTTTTTTTTCTTTTTACTAAATAAGTTCTTCACATCCTGGAATTTGAAGTCATGTTTATTGATATTGCGGTAATCAGAATGTCACCCATAGCCTAATTGTGTAGCTCTAAACGGGCTAGATTGATCAGTCCAAGATAGTCAGCTATTTTGTGAGGTTTTTGTTTAAGTATTTACATTTCATTTCTTATTTTCATCCTTATATTACACTAAAAATCACTACTTTTTCTTTCTCTTTTCAATTAAATATATATTTTTATATCTTTTTCATTACATTTTCTCTCTCATTCACTCATAAACATTTTTAAAATATTAAAAATTTATAAGGTTGAATAATGAATCCTTAAATTTACAGATGAGCAGTAACATTTTCTCTCATCCACTCACAACCACTTAAATCATTCCATATAATTTAAGAACTTTCACTCACATAATTTAAGGAATAGGCTGTGAATGCTCTTAGAATGGTAAATTGATTTCTATCCGCATTTGGATTTATTGTTACAGTATATGCATATGGTATCTTTTCTAAGATCATATTTTGTAAATAAAAAAAGTCGGATCTAAAAGAAACCCGTAGCAACGCGCGGGCCCAAAATCTCGTTTGAATTAGTATGCTTAATTTGCAAAACTATTTTCTATGTAATAATATTCTGTTTTCATTCAATGAACCATTCTTGAATCGTTTTAAAGGATAATTTATTTATGTTTGTTCGTTAAATAACATAAACATAAAAACTTCATTTATATAGTTAAACATAAACATTAATTGGCATGAATGGTGGGATGCTAGCTCAAATCGCCCTTGCCTCTACGAAACGCTCGTTTGATAGTTCTCACTTGTGTTCGTTAACATAAAAGTTTTATATAAAAAAAACTCTGTTTATACTATAAGCGTCAACCAACATCTAACAATTGATGATTTCAATTTCAATTTGTCTTAAACCTTGACATACTTCTTAATTTTTGTCTTAATTATGTTCATTATCTATACTACTATATAAAGCATAAACATGGGACACAAATGTAATTTAAAAAATTTAAGACACGTATACAAACTCTAAACATTAGGTACTACAAGTGTTCTATGCATAATTCCTATTTTGCCCTCATTTAATAAATTTCTTCTAATTAATACATAATTAATTCGTATTATTAATACATTATTTAATAATATAAGATTATTTAATTCACAACATTATATATTTTATTATTTATAATACTTTAAATTAACATTGAATTTAATATTATATTATTTAAATACTTAACTATACAAGTACTATTATTATTATTATTATTATTATTATTATTATTATTATTATTTATTATAATAATAATAATAATAATAATATAATAATTATTATTATTATTATTATTATAAAATTTAAAATAAGTAGTATATTATTTGAATACTTAACTATATAATTATTAAATACTTTTATACATGATGATAATAATAATCAATATTTTATTATTTTTTACTATTATATAAACTATTTGAGGACAACAAACTTGTAATACTACTCGAAATTTAATACAACTAATATAATTTTTTAAACACAAGGTCCAGTTGTTAATATAATAGGTTCTAATTTGCCCCTATTAATAAATGTATCCTAATTAATATGTTATCTAATATATTATTTTTAAGTATTATATTTTTATAATACTTTTAATAATATTGAAATACATACATTTATTATATATTTTTATAACTCAATACTATTTGATTTAAGTATTATTTTATTTAAACACTTAAGTATATAATCACTAAATATTTATATAGTTATAATAATGATACCCAAATATATCAGTGGTTAAGGCAGGTCGAAGAAAAGACTAGATACAACCCAACACATCACTATATATAACAAATAGAAAATATTATGAGAAGTGGGTTAAGGTTTTTACTCAATGTATCACAATAAAAAAATTTCTCCAAACTAATAAAAACTTACTTTATTTTTTCTTTAAATTTTATATTAAGCTCTTTAAGGATTTTTTTTAAAACTAATCACAACACTTTCTCTCTTTTTTTCAAATTGATACCTGCTCATTTTATTTTTTTATTTTATATTTAATTTTTCGGGTTATGTCAAATTTACAGTTAATCACCATACTTTTTTTATTATGTAAAATTATATTTATTGATATTTTTTAAAGTTTTATATATAAGCCTTCGAGTTATGTTAAAATTTTCTTTTAACCAATTTGCAATATAGCTCGCTTAATTATAATAAAGTCACCACATATGCATTTTTTAATATTCTTATTTGTTTTGAGGTATATATTTTTATAGTTTTTCTGTTATGTTTTTCTCAGTGTTTCGCACGTAGTTTTTTTTGGTTGGTAATAAATAAATCATCAGATAAATCTTTCAACTTTTATAACCCAAAAAACTATCATTACGACATTCATGTATACGTTAAACCATACCGCGGCAAAGCGCTGGTCTAATCCGCTAGTAACTACTTCAAGTGTTTTTTAACTCGATAGTTTAGTTACTTATTTATTTTTAGTGGATTTTGCATAACGTTTGTGATAAAATACATATTTTATTTTAAAATGAATATATATGATCGTATGTATTCGTTTGTGTTCATGAATTCATTTATGTTCATCAGCATGTGTTTGAGTTTATTTCTTTTCATTTTTGTTTAGTAACATACGTGAACAATTCATACACATGTTTATTTTTTTTATGACAAACATAAACAAGAAATTGTTCGGTAAACGTTTGTGAATAGATTATGAACTTGTTTATTTTTTAATGGGTGATAATGAATAAGGTCTTATTTGTATTCCTCGACTCGTTTCCAGCTCTATATCCGACTTCGCTTCACCTAATTAAAATAGAGTTTTTAATCAAATAAGCTTTATAAAAAAAAGCTATTTACTAAGTGTTGATCTGGATATATTTATGAGTATGGTGACAATAAAGTTATATTTTACGATTGTTGTTTTCTGAACAAGGTGGTATCGTAAAAGATTTAGATTGATGGTAGCAATCTACACCACTTACTTTACTCTCAATATTGAAACAAATGGTAAATTGAATCAATGTTTATGAAGAACACTATGAACCTTATACATAAAATATTAAGAACACTAACGAATATTGTCTCAACCCCATTAATATATTATCAATCAATTAATTACAAAACTGTAACTTTGTTACATGATGTGGGCATTGAGCTACCTATGCATAACTTTAGCTCGGAGTTTGTCATCTTATTTCATGCTTAGAAGGCAAGATATATAGGAGCTTCAAGTTTTTCATGAAAACACATTCTCGGCCCTCCTGTGATACGAGCAGGTTATAAATGTGAAATGAGAAAAACGTCTTGTGAACATGCATAGTTTTTACTTGAAGGTAGTTTGATAATTGTAAGAGTTGACTCGCTCATGTCTTGAATTTTATAATCATGGATAGAGGAAACATAAAGCGGGCTAATGAAAGAATGATCAACTTGTGGTAGTTAAGTCGTCTTTAAGGTTCCTCACACGTTAACAAAATCCTTAATGATAAGTTGTTTCTTTTTAAAGTACTGAGGACATGACGGAGGAGAAATATAATGGCTTTAAAATATTATAACGAATTTAAGATCACTAATATGGTTCATCATACATTGAGGAAAGTCTTGTTCCTATAAATGATCGATATTCTCTTCCTGTTCATTTGCTGTGAGGTAGATTTGACATCTACAATCAATTGGAAGTAGTTATGCCTAATGAATTCGAGTCAGAGGAACTCAAGATTGGAAAGATTTTAACATTGTTTCTTATGATGGAAGAATTATATGTGATTGAAATGTGTCATAAATACTCATAATATACATTTGGGAGAAGTGTTTAGGTTCTTAATAAGTAGAACGCGTGTTATATGTTATTTTAGGTAATATTAATTCATTAAGCATATTTATAGCTACTACCGTTATGGGGAACTTTTTCTCTCTACTGACTTCTAACTTGACCTCTACCTCTCTCTCCCTCTATAGCTACTACCGTCACCATCCCAACGGTACTCCCTTAGTACCGTCACCACGACCTCCGGTCACCACGACCTCCGGCGACCACCTCACCTCCGGCGACCACCTCACCTCCGGCGACCACCGAGAGCACCACCCTGCCACCGAGCCGGCGACCACCTCACCTCCGGAGAGCACCACCCTAAACCCTCACCCCGCGACCACCTGCTACACCTTCGCCAAACCCTCACCCCCTCCGGTCACCTCACCTCCGGCGACCACCTGCTCCACCTCTCTCTCTGAACCGATCTAGGTACCCCTCTCCAACACCATCGCCGTTTTTGCTACCACCACCGCCACCAGAACCCCCATCACTACAAGGCGTCACCAACGCCACCATCAACCTCCGCCACTACAAGGTACCACCATCAACCGCCGGCCGCCCTAATCCTGTTGCTGTGAAGACTTGTTAGCAGTGTATCTGTAACCCTAAGTGAAGGTTACAGATCCCGTTGCTTATCTGGTCTTGGATCACCCTAACTTGGGTGTTTTGGGTTGTTTGTGTGGATAATGTGTGACTGCGAAGGCTCTCTAACAGTGTAATCTGTAACCCTAAGTGAAGGTTACAGACCCTGTTTCTTATCTGCTCTTGGATTACCCTAACTTGGGTGACTTTGGTGAGATCTTTCCATCTTATCACTTCTCTTTTTTTGAGTTATTCTTACTTAGGCATCTTTGGCTGGGTTAGGAGTACCAGCATCTGGTTAGTATTCACTGGGTGTTATCCCCTGATTCTGTGTTACGTATTACTGTTTTTGTGCTTATTTCGTTGTGCATCACTGTGTGCCTCTTGATTGTGTGTCTTCATTCCTGCCTATTATATTTCTTTATCATTATTGGCTGAAAATTCCTTTTTTTTAGGGGTTGTCCTAGTGGAATCTATCAGGTAATATAGACAGCAGCTTGTCACACCCCCGCTAAAGCGGAAACACGGGGAATGCGAGCTAGACGGGATCGTCATAACACATGGTATATGATAGAGTAGCAATAAAGTATGATGACAAGCATGTCATGACGACACCCGAACACAAATGGAGACTTGTGTCGTGTATAATCAATGTTCACGACAGCATAGTCATAAGCACAACACAAATGATCACAAAAACATTGATTACAGCTTGTAATGTAATATTCCCACAACATGGGAACAAGTGTACAAAAGATCATATTCATGTTCAAGCTTTACAAAAGTATAAACACAATTGCATCCTAGGGTCTCCTCTACAAGGCAGCACTCCTAGATCTTCAGTTCTCATTGTTACCTGAAAAATATGCTCAAAATGGTCAACAATAATGTTGGTGAGCTTCGCAGGTTTAAATTGTAAACTTGTAATTGATGCTGTATATTGTTTGTAGTGGAATACCGTGCATACAGTTATAAGTAAGCAAAATCACATACCATGAGTTTTATACAACCAAACCTAATGACGTACACAAAGAAACTTGTCAGAATATATTCACCCAAGGCCCGTTCCTGGCAGTGTGATGGTACTCACAAGTAACCATCTGTCAAGGGTGGGGGTGTCAACCCAGTAGTACTACTAATACCTATCTGTTGGTTCCAACACCGGAATTAATGGTTGTAAGACAGTCCACACAGTAACATCATGTATGTATCAGATAAGTACTCACAAGACAGTATCACGTTGATTCCAAGTATAAAAATTGTATGTATAGTGTACAGCATTGAAAATGTGTGAGCATACTCTTCCCCCATGTTTGTAAAAGATTGAAACAATGTATAAGCGTAAAAAGGGGCCACGAAACTCACTTGTCAAGTGGTAAGTACGTCTGATGAAACTTCCCAAACTTGTATGTATGTATGAACAGTCAATCACCTATTGACAGTTATGTTAAGAATTAATCTTATGGACTACTGTTAATAATATTGTTTAATTGAATCGGGTCGTTTCGGTTCGGTCGTGAGTAGTACACACAAGCATTCACACACATCTTAGACTAGATTGTTTTAAATAGTACGTGCCTGTTAATGGCGTTGATTTTAATCTTTGTGATCAAGCTATGACACTTAATTATATTTTATTATCGTCGTGAGATCTCCGAAGAGGGGATCCACACACTCACACACCATTAAGTCATACAGTAGGACCGGACGCACGACTGACACTCCATTCACACGAGTGGACTTTCAGTTGTACGAATTAGCTACTTTCGTACAATTGAGCCTCCATTCATGTGACTAAGCCTTCAGTCATACCATGCAATACCGGTCGCACAACCAAACAGCCAGCCACGCGACTTAACGCCCCTTCGCGCGAATCAGCTTCATTCGCGCGAGAGGACCCTCTTTCGCGCGACAGGCGTCTGGTGGTGCGACTCACACAATCGCACACATTTCACATTCGCACAGCCCAGTCACGCGACAACCCCTGTCGCGTGACATCTCCAGTCGCGTGACAACCTCTATTTCGCGTGACAACCTCTATTTCGCACCCACCGACAGTCGCGCGACACAACCGCGCGACCTACCTATTCGCTCATGTCTCAAGTCGCACACACATGCAGTCGCGCGCCCCTTTCGCGCGCGACAACCCCATTCGCGCCATCGGGAGTCGCGACGGCAGCGAGTTGCAGGTCGGCCTTCGGCTGCCCGATTACGAGTGTTACCCAACCAAAACCTCCAGAACTCATATTCTAACCTATCTAGACAAGAAACACACTCAGAAACAAGACATGCAAGTCCACACGACCTCATGTGCTCGGATGAACCCGAGCACCCGAAAACCCTCGGAATGCAGCTGTAAAATCGAGTTAAAAACGAGATAGTGAGGTTATCTACCTGCTAGGAACTAGTATTCACGATGGTACTCGAGATTTGAAGACGAATATGTGAGAAACGGGTCGGTTTTGGTGTTGTTTTCTAGAGAGAGAGAGTGTAGAGAGAAAGATGAAGTGGTGAGAGGGTGAAAAGAATGAGAAATGGCTGGGAAGGGGTATTTATACCCAGCCTGGTTTCTCAAAGTTTCAAGTTTAGTCCCCGTACTTTGCCCCCGGGTTTCCAAATTTTGTTTCGGTTGAAAACGTTATAATTTAGTCTTGTTTTATTGATGATAAAGTGTTATTTGTGTTATTTATAAGTTAAAAATGATTTTATTCGTGAAAATTATTTTATTATAAAAATGACGTGTTTAGTGTTAACGGGGCAAATCTTGGAGAATGTCTTAAGATACTACACATATAAGGGCAATTAAGTAAAGCAAATATGGTATTCACGTAATTGGTTCGTCAAAATAAGGAATGTCTGTAATAAGGGCTAAGTAAAACACGTTAAATGACGGACCTTTGGTGACGGATGTCACAGTATCCCCAGTTGAGGGAATTTCGTCCCGAAATTCAACTGGTGCTAGGCCCTAGTACGTCATCCGCGAATAAATGTGGATATCTGAGTCTCATCTGATCTTCACGCTCCCATGTAAACTCTGGCCCTCGTTTAGAATTCCATCTTATACGGACGATAGGTATCTTGCTGCGCCTTAATCTTTTGACCGTTCGGTCCATGACCTCAATAGGTTCCTCAATAAAATGAAGCTTTTCGTCGATCTTGATTTCCTCAATTGGTACATGTAAGGACTCGTCTGCCAAACACTTTTTGAGGTTCGACACGTGAAAAGTATCATGCACGCCGCTAAGTTCTTGTGGCAACCTCAATCGGTAAGCCACCGGACCGATTCTTTCTGTAATCTCGAATGGTCCTACGTATCGAGGAGCTAACTTTCCTTTCTTACCAAATCGTACGATCCCTTTCCAAGGAGAGACTTTGAGTAAGACATGATCCCCAACATTGAATTCGAGAGGCTTCCGACGGTTGTCGGCATAGCTCTTTTGGCGGTCTCTAGCAGCTTTGAGTCGGTCTTTGATTTGGAAGATCTTATCAGTGGTTTCTTGAATGATCTCTGACCCGTAAGCTGGCTTTCACCAACTTCAGCCCAACAAACTGGTGATCTACATTTCCGTCCATACAACGCTTCGAACGGTGCGCATCCAATGCTTGTGTGATAGCTGTTGTTGTAGGAGAACTCAATCAACGGTAGATGAGTATCCCAACTGCCACCAAAATCAATAACACATGCCCTCAGCATATCCTCAAGCGTCTGTATCGTTCGTTCGCTTTGGCCGTCTGTCTGGGGGTGATAGGCTGTACTCATGTCTAATCGTGTGCCCATCGCTTTCTGTAACGTCTGCCAAAAGCGTGAAGTGAATCGACTGTCTCGGTCTGATATGATTGACACCGGCACCCCGTGCCGTGTCACGACCTCTTTGATGTACAACCTTGCCAGCTTATCCATCTTGTAGTCTTCTCGGATAGGCAAGAAGTGAGCGGATTTTGTCATTCGATCCACCATGACCCATATCGTGTCGTGTCCGCTTGGTGTCCTCGGGAGTTTGGTGATGAAGTCCATAGTGATGTTCTCCCACTTCCACTCGGGAATTTCAGGTTGTTGCAGTAGTCCCGATGGTTTCTGGTGTTCCGCCTTGACCTTTGAACAAGTCAAGCATTTGCTCACGTATACAGCAACATCTTTCTTCATACCTGGCCACCAGTATAGTTCTTTCAGATCGTGGTACATCTTGTCTGCACCAGGATGAATAGAGTATCGAGTCTTGTGTGCTTCATCCAAGACTAGTGTACGTACACCTCCCCATTTGGGGACCCATATACGATCTATGAAGTAATGAACGCCGTCATCCTTGCGAGTCATTTGTTTATCCAACCCTCGGAACTCTTCCCCCGCAAGGTTCTCTTCTTTCAACGCCTCGTTTTGTGCTAATTGAATCTGAGCCTTTAAATTAGTTTGAATAGTCAATCCTAGCGCTCGAGCACGTAATGGTTTCACACGTTCTTTGCGGCTTAATGCATCAGCCACCACGTTAGCTTTCCCCGGATGATACCGGATTTCACAATCGTAGTCGCTAAGCAGCTCTACCCAGCGTCGCTGCCGCATGTTAAGTTCTTTCTGGTTCATGATGTGTTGAAGGCTCTTATGGTCTGTGTAGATGATGCATTTGGTTCCATATAGATAATGCCTCCATATCTTGAGTGCAAATACTACGGCACCCAACTCCAAGTCGTGAGTTGTGTAGTTCTTTTCATGCACCTTGAGTTGTCGCGAAGCGTAGGCAATCACTTTATCTTTCTGCATTAGCACACAGCCCAAACCTTGATGTGAAGCATCACAGTACACCACAAAGTCATCGGTTCCTTCTGGAAGGGACAATATCGGTGCGTTGCACAACTTCTCTTTTAATGTTTGGAACGCCTGTTCTTGTGCTTTCCCCCAATCGAACTTCTTGTCTTTCTGAGTCAGCAAAGTTAACGGTTGGGCAATCTTGGAGAAATTGGCAATGAAGCGACGATAGTATCCGGCCAATCCCAAGAATTGCCGTATTTCTGAGGGTGTTTGGGGAGTATCCCACTTCTTCACAGCTTCAATCTTACCGGGGTCCACATGAATTCCATTTTCGTTGACTACATGACCCAAGAATTTCACTTCTCGAAGCCAGAATTCACACTTCGAGAACTTGGCGAAAAGTTTCTCTTCCTTCAACAGCTCCAGAATTGCTTGGAGGTGTTTTTCGTGATCCTCCTTTGAACGGGAGTAGATAAGTATGTCGTCTATGAATACAATCACGAACTTATCAAGATAAGGCTTACACACCCGATTCATCAGATCCATAAAGACAGCTGGTGCGTTGGTCAACCCAAACGGCATGACCAAGAACTCATAGTGCCCATAACGAGTTCTGAATGCTGTTTTCGGAATATCGTCCTCGAATACTCTTAATTGATGATAACCAGATCGAAGGTCGATCTTAGAGAAATACGAGGCTCCTTGCAATTGATCGAACAGGTCGTCGATTCTGGGGAGAGGATACCGATTCTTCACGGTCAATTTGTTCAGCTCCCTGTAGTCGATACACATACGGAACGACCCATCCTTCTTCTTGACAAATAACACCGGTGCTCCCCACGGTGATTGACTCGGTCGGATGAAACCCTTCTCCAGTAGTTCCTGTAGTTGGCTGGATAACTCTTGCATCTCTGAGGGTGCTAACCGATAAGGGGTCTTTGCTACCGGTGTAGCTCCAGGAACCAGCTCTATATGGAATTCCACCTGTCGTGGAGGAGGCAATCCAGACAAATCATCAGGAACACCTCCGGATAGTCCCGTACAATTGGAATGTCTGCCAAGTTTGTCTCTTCTTCTTTCTTTTCTACGATGTGAGCCAGAAAAGTGTAACACTGCTTCCGTAAACTTCGGCGGGCTTTCATGCAAGAAATGAGCTTCAGTGTTCTTCCCGGTCGTTCTCCTTGAATCTTGAGTACCTCCCCGTTTGGCATGGGGATTCGTACTACTTTCTCCCGACAAACAATCTCGGCTCCATGATTTGACAACCAATCCATACCCACTATCACATCGAAGCTGCCTAACTCGAATGGTATCAAGTCTATGCTAAAGGCCTGGTCTTCTAACATTAGGGTGCAATTCTTAATAATCTCGTCTGCTTGTTCAACCCTACCATTGGCCATTTCTACAGAGTAACTAGTTTCTAGCCTACTAGCACTTAAATCAAGCATATGCATGAACTCAGAAGATATAAAGCTATTGTCTGCCCCAGTATCAAATAGTATGGATGCAAAATGGTGATTGAGCAGATACGTACCCGTAACAACGTTCGGGTCCTGACAGGCATCATTAGCTCCAATGACAAATGCGCGTCCCCGTGCAGCAGTTCCTTGGTTTCCATGACCTTGAGCGCCTGCTATGGCCATCACCTGCTGTTGATTATTCCCTTGTTGACCCGGTGCCCTGTTCAGTCAGGGGCACATGTTTCTAAAGTGATCGAGGCCTCCACATTCGTAGCATGCCCTGGCGTTCCCGGCGGGGTTAACCGCGTTGACGGGTGCAACCAGATTCGGTGCCACTCTACAATCTCTTGCTAGGTGCCCCGGGCGCCTACAGTTTGCGCACACCCGGCACTGCGTCTCTGGGGGATGATGATAGCTGCATCTGTCACACTTGGGATATGGCCCATATATTCCCTCTTCCCTTGAGTCACGGCCGCAAAGTTTCTGGTGACCTTGGCCCTTTTATCAGATTTACCGGCACTCGACCGGCTTGTTTCCCCAGCATCCTTTCGCTTCTCTGCTCCCTTGCCCAATACCCCTGTTCGTACCATCTCATCGGTCAGAGCGCCAGCCTTCAGAATTGCGCTCTGAATCGTAGGAGGAGCAGCTGCAGTTACCATTGCCCGTATTTGAGGCGCGAGTCCCCAAATGTACCTCTCAATCCTCTTAGATTCCGGAGTGACCAGGTGTGGGACTAGTCTAGCCAACTCGTGGAATCGGTCAGTGTAGGCTGCATGCCCCGCCCCCACCATGGCATGATTCCAGAACTCATGCTCAAGCTTTTGCATCTCATTGTGAGGGCAGTACTCCTCGGTAATCAAAGCCTTAAACTCATCCCAGGTCATCTGCATCGCAGATTCCCTTCCTCTCGCTTGAACCTGGGTGTTCCACCAGGTTAGTGCTCGGCCCTGCAGTGAGCACGTAACATATTTGATGCGTTGGCTGTCGAGGCATTCGCTGATGTCAATCACAGCCTCCATTTTCTCGAGCCATCTGATCAGGGCTATCGCCCCACCTTTGCCATCAAAATCCCGGGGCTTACAGGCCACAAACTCCTTGTAAGAACAGCCCCGTTTGGTATTAGCAACCCCAGTTTTGTTACCGGCTGTACCACCATTTCCGGTCTCTTGGTTACTTTCATTCCCAGTCGGGTTCCCATTACCCTCGTTCTCGTTACCACCATCCCCGTGGGAGTGGTTTTGCTGTTGCAAAGCATCGCTCACTTGAGCTACAATAGTGGGAATCAAGGCAGTCAGTTGTTGAGCAATCAGGGTTGCCATATCAGGACTTCCAGTCCCTTGAGTATTGCCGATAGGACCTTCATTTGCCCCTGAAGATCTGCCTCTGCCTCTGCCTCTGCCCCTCGGGGCTTCACTTCCGCTACTACTTCTGCGGTTAGATCTTCGAGGCGGCATGCTCTATTCATAAAAGAGGTAACATATAAGCTTTGGTCACCTTATGATAATCAAGTACTCCACTTATCAAGTTCCAACGTTCGATGCTCCGGTCAGTCAAGATCACCATGTAGTCCATTTCAAGCATATTCTCGGTATACCGGTGATGCTTATATATAGGGTTCCCCGCAGCGTTCCCACCACACCCACGATGTACCGAGAATGATGCCTAATCCGGTTACATGACATCCGACCTTCCTTCACATCATATCCATAATAATCCATCAAGTCAACTGAGAGCCAATCATGTAATCACGTATAGTCTAGCGGAGGTTGTCTATTTCGCGTCCTTGGGAGGACTCAGACATGGCCTCCTCGGGTCGGTCTCTCAGTGTATGAGGTCAGGCGCGATGTATGATCTGTGAAGATCTCTTCAGGTCTCAATACCCGAATTTGGCTATGATAACTTGGCGCAGAGGGAACGGAAGATCCAATAGGAAGCACCTCATCAGTGACGAGCACAAGGCTCAAGCACAAGGTGAAGGATCACATAACAGAAGGATAATCAATCATGTAGGAGGAACACATACACGAGATATATAAATGCACACAAGCTTAAGCATGCAAATCTACATGAAGGTTCCTAGGTTATAGTCTAGGTCAAGTGTAATTGCCTAATTCTCTATAACCAATGGCTCTGATACCAGTCTGTCACACCCCCGCTAAAGCGGAAACACGGGGAATGCGAGCTAGACGGGATCGTCATAACACATGGTATATGATAGAGTAGCAATAAAGTATGATGACAAGCATGTCATGACGACACCCAAACACAAATGGAGACTTGTGTCGTGTATAATCAATGTTCACGACAGCATAGTCATAAGCACAACACAAATGATCACAAAAACATTGATTACAGCTTGTAACGTAATATTCCCACAACATGGGAACAAGTGTACAAAAGATCATATTCATGTTCAAGCTTTACAAAAGTATAAACACAATTGCATCCTAGGGTCTCCTCTACAAGGCAGCACTCCTAGATCTTCAGTTCTCATTGTTACCTGAAAAATATGCTCAAAATGGTCAACAATAATGTTGGTGAGCTTCGCAGGTTTAAATTGTAAACTTGTAATTGATGCTGTATATTGTTTGTAGTGGAATACCGTGCATACAGTTATAAGTAAGCAAAATCACATACCATGAGTTTTATACAACCAAACCTAATGACGTACACAAAGAAACTTGTCAGAATATATTCACCCAAGGCCCGTTCCTGGCAGTGTGATGGTACTCACAGTAACCATCTGTCAAGGGTGGGGGTGTCAACCCAGTAGTACTACTAATACCTATCTGTTGGTTCCAACACCGGAATTAATGGTTGTAAGACAGTCCACACAGTAACATCATGTATGTATCAGATAAGTACTCACAAGACAGTATCACGTTGATTCCAAGTATAAAAATTGTATGTATAGTGTACAGCATTGAAAATGTGTGAGCATACTCTTCCCCCATGTTTGTAAAAGATTGAAACAATGTATAAGCGTAAAAAGGGGCCACGAAACTCACTTGTCAAGTGGTAAGTACGTCTGATGAAACTTCCCAAACTTGTATGTATGTATGAACAGTCAATCACCTATTGACAGTTATGTTAAGAATTAATCTTATGGACTACTGTTAATAATATTGTTTAATTGAATCGGGTCGTTTCGGTTCGGTCGTGAGTAGTACACACAAGCATTCACACACATCTTAGACTAGATTGTTTTAAATAGTACGTGCCTGTTAATGGCGTTGATTTTAATCTTTGTGATCAAGCTATGACACTTAATTATATTTTATTATCGTCGTGAGATCTCCGAAGAGGGGATCCACACACTCACACACCATTAAGTCATACAGTAGGACCGGACGCACGACTGACACTCCATTCACACGAGTGGACTTTCAGTTGTACGAATTAGCTACTTTCGTACAATTGAGCCTCCATTCATGTGACTAAGCCTTCAGTCATACCATGCAATACCGGTCGCACAACCAAACAGCCAGCCACGCGACTTAACGCCCCTTCGCGCGAATCAGCTTCATTCGCGCGAGAGGACCCTCTTTCGCGCGACAGGCGTCTGGTGGTGCGACTCACACAATCGCACACATTTCACATTCGCACAGCCCAGTCACGCGACAACCCCTGTCGCGTGACATCTCCAGTCGCGTGACAACCTCTATTTCGCGTGACAACCTCTATTTCGCACCCACCGACAGTCGCGCGACACAACCGCGCGACCTACCTATTCGCTCATGTCTCAGTCGCACACACATGCAGTCGCGCGCCCCTTTCGCGCGCGACAACCCCATTCGCGCCATCGGGAGTCGCGACGGCAGCGAGTTGCAGGTCGGCCTTCGGCTGCCCGATTACGAGTGTTACCCAACCAAAACCTCCAGAACTCATATTCTAACCTATCTAGACAAGAAACGCACTCAGAAACAAGACATGCAAGTCCACAGACCTCATGTGCTCGGATGAACCCGAGCACCCGAAAACCCTCGGAATGCAGCTGTAAAATCAGTTAAAAACGAGATAGTGAGGTTATCTACCTGCTAGGAACTAGTATTCACGATGGTACTCGAGATTTGAAGACGAATATGTGAGAAACGGGTCGGTTTTGGTGTTGTTTTCTAGAGAGAGAGAGTGTAGAGAGAAAGATGAAGTGGTGAGAGGGTGAAAAGAATGAGAAATGGCTGGGAAGGGGTATTTATACCCAGCCTGGTTTCTCAAGGTTTCAAGTTTAGTCCCCGTACTTTGCCCCCGGGTTTTCCAAATTTTGTTTCGGTTGAAAATGTTATAATTTAGTCTTGTTTTATTGATGATAAAGTGTTATTTGTGTTATTTATAAGTTAAAAATGATTTTATTCGTGAAAATTATTTTATTATAAAAATGACGTGTTTAGTGTTAACGGGGCAAATCTTGGAGAATGTCTTAAGATACTACACATATAAGGGCAATTAAGTAAAGCAAATATGGTATTCACGTAATTGGTTCGTCAAAATAAGGAATGTCTGTAATAAGGGCTAAGTAAAACACGTTAATGACGGACCTTTGGTGACGGATGTCACACAGGTGTCATTATGCTGCCCCGAGATCATGTTCGGTGACGAGAGGTGCGAATACAAGGAAAAAGGATTTTAGATTAAGAGTGGCATCGTGGAATGTAGGAACCCTAACTAGTAAGTTAATAGAGTTAATTGATGTGCTAAGGAAACGTAGGATCCATATAGCATGTCTCCAGGAGACTAGATGGCGGGGTGAGAGAGCAACAGAGTGCAATAGTTATAAACTATGGTATTCAGGGTCTGACGGAACGAAAAATGGAGTAGGGTTTCTAGTTGCTAAGGAACTCCAAGATAATGTAGTGGAGGCAAGAAGATATGATGATAGAATTATGCTGTTAAGAATAGTTATGGGGGATGAAGTAGTGGCAGTAGTTAGTGCGTATGCACCACATGTTGGACTAGGAGAAACAGAAAGAAAAAAGTTCTGGGAGAGTTTAGATCACATTATGGGTGACATACCTAGAGACGAAAAAATATACATAGGAGGAGATTTTAATGGGCATATCGGTAAGGATAATGACCACTTCCAGTTGGTGCATGGAGGCTTCGGGTATGGCCTTAGGAATGAAGGCGGTAAGGAGCTTCTTGACTTTGCAGTAGCGCATGACTTAGGAATCATAAATTCGTTTTTTAAGAAAAGAGAATCGCATCTAATCACGTTTAGTAGCGGCGGGAGACACACGCAGATAGACTATTTGTTGACGAGGAGAGAAGATCGTAGCTCGTGAAAGGACTGTAAGACAATCCCAGGAGAGACAGTTGTGACACAACACCATATGTTAGTGGCGGATATACGCGTGAAGAGACAAATTGTCCAATAAAACAAGAGAATTAGACATACGATCAAATGGAGCCAGCTCAAGGATGAAAACATTACCATTTTTAGAGATAAGGTCATACCAATGAACCATCCTGGACCACAGGAAGACGCAAACCAAAAGTGAGAGGCCATGGCAAATACGCTCATCCAAGCAGCTAAAGAAACGCTTGGAGTTACAACAAAGAGGACAGTCGACCATAAGGAATCTTGGTGGTGGAACGAAAATGTACAGGAGAAGATACGAATTAAACAACAAAGTTTCAGAGAGCTTATACGCTGTAAGAATGAGGAAGAACGCCCAGAGCTAAAAGATAAATACAAGGAGGCTAAGAGAGAGGCGAAGAAATCGGTGTCAGAGGCAAAGAACGCAGCGTATAAGATGATGTATAAACGACTAGAGACGAAAGAAGGAGAGCATGACATGTTTAAGTTAGCCAAGGCAAGAGACAGCAGAAGACAAGACCTGAGAATTGTGAAGTTTATAAAGGCTGCGGATGGAAAAGTTTTGGTGAACGACAAGGACATCAAGGGGAGATGGAAAACTTACTTCGATAACCTTTACAACATAAAGAACCCAAATCAACAAGCTGAGATAGATAATACAACCCAAACAACACAACAAAACAATTGCTATTGTAGAAGCATCACAGTAGACGAAGTTACGAGAGCTATGAAGAAAATGGGAAGGGCTAAAGCGGTGGGGCCAGACAACATACCGATTGAAGTGTGGAAATGCCTGGGAGATAAGGGGCTCAAATGGCTAACAGATTTATTCAACACTATCTTTACGACAGGGAAGATGCCGGACCAGTGGAGAACCAGTGTCATAGTCCCCATATATAAGAAAAAAGGAGATGTACAAAGTTGCGAAAATTACAGGGGAATAAAGCTATTGAGTCACACGATGAAATTATGGGAAAGAGTTATTGACGCGAGAATTAGACGAGAAACTCAGATAGCGTCAAACCAATTTGGATTTATGCCAGGACGCTCTACGACAGAAGCAATACACGCCATAAGGAGGATAATGGAGAAATACAGAGAAAAGAAAAGGGACCTCCGTATGGTATTCATCGATCTAGAAAAGGCCTATGACAGCATTCCGCGTCAACTAATTTGGGAAAGTCTACGACTTAGAAGGGTACCAGAGAGGTATATCAAAATAATCAAGGATATGTATGATGGGGCAAAAACGTGTGTGCGAGCCCCGATCAGAGACACAGACTCATTCACAGTGGAAGTGGGACTCTACCAAGGATCGGCACTGAGCCCATTTCTCTTCACAGTAGTGTTGGATGAGATGACCAAGTCTATACAGCAGCCAGCTCCGTGGTGCATGCTCTTTGCGGATGATATTGTCTTAATATCGGAATCTAAAAGGGTGATTAACGACAAGCTAGAATAGTGGAGAGCGGCACTAGAGCGCAAAGGTTTAAGGATAAGTCGCTCTAAGACAGAATACATGCATTGTAACTTTAGTGGCGAGGCGGAAGAGGACACCCAAATCAGTATTCAGGGTATGGCGGTCCCACAAACGTCTAGGTTCAAATATCTGGGCTCGTACTTGCAGGAGGACAGAGAGATACACAGCGATGTAGCGCACCGTGTTCAAGCAGGATGGTGCAAGTGGAGAGCAGCATCAGGGATCCTATGTGATAAGAGGTTTCCAGCAAAACTAAAGGGAAAGCTATATCGAGTGGCAGTACGTCCAGCTATGTTATATGGAACAGACTGCTGGGCCATAAAGAAATCGCACGAGAAACAAATAGAGGTAGCGGAAATGCGGATGCTGAGGTGGATGTGCGGTCACACAAGACTTGATCGGATAAGAAACGAAGTGTTTCAACAGAAGCTAGAAGTGGCCTGTATCGCAGATAAAATACGAGAGGGAAGATTAAGATGGTTTGGGCATGTCAAGAGGAGACCAATGGAGGCACCAGTTAGAACAGTAGAGAACATCATCTTAGAGGGTAGGAGGAGTAGAGGAAGACCTAAATTGACTTGGGATGAGGTAATTAGGCGAGATATGATACACTTGCACCTCTCTGAGCACATGATCGAGGATAGGACTGAGTGGAGGCGTAGAATTAAAATTAAGGACTTCTAGTTCGACCTATAGGCAGGAAGGGTATTTGAAGTCTGTTTGCGGGGCCTGATGTCTAAGTAGCCCTTATCTGCCCTTTAACGGTTATTCTACATGCACCTAGGATATATGTATGCTATGTCTTGTATGATTTATTGTGTACTGTAGGCTATGTGTTGTATGATCTATTGTATGATGTCTTGCTATTGATATGGCTTTTTGTATACTGTATGCTATGTGTTGTATGATTTATTGTATGTTGTTTTGCTATCAGTATGGTTTTTGCTATCGAGTCGGGGGTCTATTTGGAAGCGGTCTCTCTACCTAACAAGATAGAGGAAAGACTCGCCTACACCTACCCTCCCCAGACCCTGCTCTTGAGTGGGATATACTGGGTTTGTTTGTTTGTTTGTTTGTTTAAGCATATTTATGGATTTTTAAATACAGTATAATATTTTATTTAAAATTTATTTAATTCGTACCAACAGTGTATGCATTTAACGAATGATAAGGATTAAAATAATGGGCTTACTTAACTTGTGCTTCAACTAAATGTTTAAAGCTTCAAAGCCTTTGTTTTGCCTATTTAACCTGGCCTTGCAAGAAACCAAGACTTACCGTAGGTGCCAACATAAGTTCTACACTCAATTGACTTTTGTAATGATGACAGAGAGGAAAATAAATGTCATTTTAATATTGGTACTAGCTTTACTCCTCCCGTTTTACGGTGATTACATTGTGGTAAGGTTTTCCATCCGCAATATAGCATGAGTTTAGCTGTTATCGTTTCAACTCGTAAAAAATCATAATATCAAACATCGATCACGGTTTCGATAATACCAAAAGACAGGTAACGGTGGTGTTTGCTCATAAGCGGTTGGTTTTGTTTCCTTCGGTTTGTCACGGTACCCCAGAACGACAATAAAACATGACTATTAACTAATATAAAACCTAATTAAAAAATAAAAAATCACAATTAAAATAAGTAAAAGTAATAGATTTAAAATGAAATTAAAAGAAACCAAATATTAAAAACCATCAAAGTAGTTTTTTAAAGAATTATAGAAAGCACAACTCAGATCCACATTCATCATCATCGATGCATAAGAAAGAGGCTCAGACGCAGCCACGACTGCAACCAGAGTTACCATGCCAAGTAGCGCCATACCATCATCGTCAAAACACACCTCAAAGGGAAAACCCAAAACCAACCATCATCCTCACCTTGTAGAACGATGTTAGTTTATAAACCCCAAAAACAAACGTGCTCATCAAAACCCAGGTCATCAGAGACATGCAAGGACCGAGGACTCCTCGATACCTCTGTTTCCATCTCCAATCGACTTAGATCTATAATCATCATCGTGTTACAAAATAAAGACGCCTCAGATGCCTCCACGGCTGCAACCGAAGTTGCCTCGCCAGGTGGGTGGTCACCATCATCGGATCTGAAAAAAGAAAACCCTAGGAAATAAGGAGAGGGCGAAGGGGCACGACAAAGAACCTGAACCCCCTCCGAGAGTGGGATTAAGGGGAGAAACCAAGAGAACGTGTTTGGGTTTTGCAGGAATCCCAAGAGTCGACAGTAATATACAACTGATCACCTACCGGAAGAAGAAGAGAGAAATCCGACGACGGGAGGGCGGTGGTGTGCATCTTTGCTTGTACCGTTAGCTACAGTCGCAACCGACATCAAAGGTGTCACACCCCCAAACCACGGCGGTTTCCCACGGGGTGCGAACGTCATGGTTTCATAGTCACTGATCGACCACTACATGGTTTTGTAAAACATACGTCATAAATAAGTTTAAGATACATCATTGTTCAGAGTAAAATTTGCAAAAGCTATAGTAATAAGGTACGTTGTTTTCAAAACATGACAAATACAAAAATGAATGTCCCAAACAGCATGAATGGCCCTAAACATGAGATGATACATGCTAGCTTAACTTGGTGCATCTATCAATTACCTGAGAAAACATGCATGAAAAATGTCAACATAATATTGGTGAGTTCACAGGTTTTAAGTAATAATAAATAGCGTAAAGGACCATAATACTTTCTATGATTTGATTGTTGTACATACAATGCTACAAATTATATAAGCGCCGCAACCGAAGCTAGACTGTAACTGTAATAAATTGCCCCTACCCATGCCTACCGTGAGCATGGGTGTGAACAGGCTAATAATGCACCCGTTTAGACCTCCAGTCAAGGTTAAGGTAATTAACCCGGGTGGGGGTAGTCAAACCCAATGGTATTATCCATGATTACCTCACTTTGGAAAATAAACTAATGGTTCGATAACAGGGGACTTGATACGGTAAGTAAACAACTTATATAACATGTGAAATCCTCGACAAGTAAATGTGTCCAAGAAAATTTGTAATTTGCAGTAATCTCCCCCAAAAGGAAAATAAGTGAAAATGGGGCCGTGAAACTCACCCGTAATGCACGTGTAAATACTAGCAATAGTATGTATGTATGATTGGTCTAGGAATCCCCTAAACAAAATCACAATATATTCATGAGGTCATGATTACTAACCCTAGATGGTCATGCATAACTCATCCACAAAGTTAGTTTTGAAAATGTCACTTGACTAATTAGACACGTCGAGTCGTAAATTTTATTTAGATTCGTGTCTTCATATTTGTCTTCCTAAAGATACATAATTTTTTTGAATGTGTTTTATATTAAGTATAATGGTATTATACTTTTCATGTGTATGGGTTTTCTTTTTACCAAATATCTTCAAAAGTTTACTTTATCTAAATATAGGCATTTGACATAATCAAGGGGATTTTTGGGTCTGGTTGTCATCCTCTTTTCATGGTACAAAGAATTTTTATAAAATCTGATACTTTTATCACATCTATATCTATGTCTTAGGATTCCAAAAAGGTATAACTTGTATTATGTAACTAAGTTTAAGTGCCTCGAAATGGTTCATGAAACAACAGATGTCAGTGCAGCATTTTTCTGTACATGTCTATGGAATTTACCTTTTTGAGAGGTCAACCCCTATATTCACAAATAGAGCCTATATTACTTTTAAACCTAACATCTTAAGATAAGTTACCACAGAAGGAAAATCTTCATTTGATTACTTTAAGCATAACTTATGCCTCATTCTTTCTGCCCTATCTATTTTGCCAAAAATTCAGGTTCAACACTTTAATTTGTTTGTACGTTTTGGATAGGTTATACTCATCTAAAAATTTCAAGGTTGGATGAGTTAGAAGCTAGACATCCTGAAGTTAATGTTAAGCTCAAGAAATGGTTCATTTGACCATGTTTAGGTCGAATTATGGTGTCGAAAACACAGAACATGAATCTGCCACAAAATATCTTACATGTTTTGTTACTTTTTAAACTTTGCTAGAGCACTTTTGGATGAGTTAGTGAATATGAACACATCATGGTGATGTATAGAAGATTAGAAACAAGGTGCTAACCTTAAACAAGCAAGGAGAAAGAGATGGTAGTCTTGAAATGCAAGGAAAAAAGACTTGATCCTTTGAACTAAGAACCAAACAAGAAAGAGGTGGAGAAGATGTTGTAGGGTGCTTGTAAGCTTTGAAAATCACTTGATATTCAACCAAAGACACTTGAACACACAAGATTTGTAGAACTAAAGTTTGAAAAATAGTGAAGTGTGGATGGTGGGGTTGGGCCGTAAGTTAGAGAGGAGAGAGAGGTTAGTGTGTGGTGTGTTGATGCATGCATTGTTTGAAGGTTTTATAAGTCTACTTCCTTTTTCTTGCAAGGGATTTTGAAGCATGAGTGTATCACCTCATGGATAAGAGGATGAGATGTGGCTTTCTAATTATAGTAGTGGGGTTAATCCCCTTTAATCAATGGTAAGGATGTTTCACAAAAGAGGCAATTCCCTTGGTTTTGGCAAAAGTCACCTATATTGTCAAAAGGATTGAAAAGACAAAAGAGAAGGGGGGGGGGACGGCTTTGGGGTTGGGGGTTGGGTTGATTTTCAATTGTTGTACAGTATGAGGAATTTGGATGGTATTTGTGTCACTATGGTAATTTTTATATATTTTTATATTTTTACTTTTTACCTTTTAAAATACATACAAATTATTATAAGAAATCATATAATATCATACATTTTAATATTGATGATATGTAGATGATAACTCATTTATCTAGTAGTTGCGTTACATGCGTTTTATCCTGGTAACATATCAATTTGCGCGTTAAGGTTTTTCTTAAATTTTGAACTTTTCCAATGTATTAATATTGGAACCTAAGATACTTTAAAACACTTTAAAGTATTTATTGACACACAGATATATATATATATATATATATATATATATATATATATATATATATTAATTATCACCAACGTTCTTGTGTGCTTGTATCGCGTGTAAAAATGGTAACTACGCCGAATTACCGATGTATGAGATGTAATACGTGAAAGTTTGCAATGCATAAAACGACTTTAATAATTGTAATTAAATTGGAAATAAAGTGTCATAGGTGTAATTATAACCAAGTCAAGACCGGGTATTGACCTGAAATTGCCAGTTGTCACATACTCCCCATGTTAAAAGAATTTCATCCCGAAATTCAGTTAGGGTTGTCTGCAGATGCCAGGGTTTCAATCAAGTAAGGGTAGTTGAGCTTCATTTGATCTTCACGTTCCCAAGTAAAGTCGGGTCCTCTTCTGGAACTCCATCGGACCTTCATTAAAGTATGCGGCTTCGTTTCATCTTCTTTACCTCTCGATCTAGGATCTCCACGGGCTTCTCAATAAAATGAAGTTGTTTATCAATCTAAACCTCATCGAGTGGTATAACCAGAGTTTCATATGATAGGCACTTTTTCAGATTTGACACGTGGAAAGTGTCATGAACACTACTAAGTTCTTGTGGGAGTTTTAGCTTGTAAGCTACAGGACCAATCCTGGCTAGGATTTCAAATGGTCCAATGTATCTAGGGTTTAGCTTACCACGTTTGCTAAAATGAATGACTCCTTTCCATGATGAGACTTTAAGTAGAACCTTATCTCCCACTTGGAATTCCAATGGTTTACGTCTCACGTCAGCATAGCTTTTCTGTCGTGGCTTTGAGTCGGTTCTGAATCTGAGCAATCTTTTCCGTAGTCTCGCGTATGATCTCGGTACCAGTGAGTTGACTATCGCCAACCTCTGTCCAACACAGTGGTGATCGACACTTCGTTCCGTATAGTGCTTTAAACGGTGCGGCTTTGATACTGGTGTGATAGCTATTATTGTAAGAAAACTCAGCTAAAGGTACATGAGCATCCCAACGGTTTCCAAAGTCTATCACACAAGCCCTAAGCATATCTTCCAATGTCTGAATGGTCCGTTCGCTCTGACCATCTGTCTGAGGGTGGTATGTGATACTTATATCCAACCGTGTATATAATAACCCGTCATTACATTTAAAATAGTATGTTAGAGTACTAGCGTCTCATAACCATTCTAGCTAGGAACTTAGATGTTTAGAATGAAACCCTTGAGTTCCACCGCTCAATCACGTTCATAGAATTTCGGGAACGAAATTAAATTAACGGGGTAGAGATGAAATAACCCAAAAATAAATAATAAATAAATAAACAATAAATAACCAAACATAATTAATAATAAATAGAATATATATATATACATGATAATACTACAAAAAAGGGAAAGAAAAGAGGGAAACATGAGTTTATTTTGACCTAAATTACTCATCTTCAATCTCTCCTCCCCCTTATCTGCAGCAACAAACAACCGATGATCATGGGATTTCAAGTCTCATCTCCACGCAACTACGACTATAATAGATGGAACCCAACCGTAAGCCATTCTCACGTAAACCTCACCAACAGTCCCGCTCACCCCTTGTACGATCTCAATATCTCTATTTGGGGTTTACAAAATCGCAGACTACCGATCCTCGGTTTCAATACGTCTAGATCTAGTTTTTGAGGTTGTAATTAAGGTAAATCAAACCCCTGTTCTTCCTTTTATGTTTTTGTTCTAAGTCCACCCTTGTTACTCTTAAACCTTCTTAAAAATGTTGTTCTGGCAATTGTGTTACAGCCATTGTTTGAAGAAAGTGACACCAAGAAATCATTCCAATCCAAATTCTTGTTAAAACTTAAGGTAACCACAAGAAACTTGCCATGCTATTGATATGATTTTAGTTTTCACATCCACTAAGAATCAATATGAAGAGCCCTGTACATTTAAAGTAAATGAAGATCATGTTTCTTCATATGTAATTAGGCATATCATGTAGTAATGAAAAGGGTAACAAGCTATGTAGGTTTCTGAATTTTGAAGTAGTAAGCATACTTGATAATAATACGTAAATAATTCGAATGGGTTCCTACTTGCTGAGTATGTTCTTGTTGGTGGTTTTTTCAGCCAATTTATTCTTCTTTCGAACACAAATAACACGTTTAAGTGTCCATAATTAGCCACCAAAACCAGGGCATAATACGTATAATTTCAGTTAATCAATAAAAAGACTCAACTTCATATTAATAGAACCTGACCAGATTATGTTTAGTAATGAGTTACTAATACTGTTGGATGTTGGTTAACTAAAGAATTACGAATGGGTCAAAAATTTATAGTAAATAAAGAAACTAGTAGGCTTCCTTAGTGGTCCGTTAGAACTGCTTCCTGGTGGATTATGAGGTCTGTAATCTTCTTTATCGGGTCTTGTTTCTGACTACTTCATACCGTTCCATAAGCTGCCACCATCAAAACTTAATTTTGTCGACACACCTGGGAAGCCTACTAGATGGGTCAATTAGTAACCTGGTGAACTTTTAAACATGTACAAAAAAATTATTATCAAATCAATGAAGCAAGATAAATAAATCAAAAAGAACTTGATGAGTCATATTGCTTCTGTTCATTTTCTTCTTGTTTAAATTCATAACAGCAGTATTACTTCCATTCTTTTCTTTAGTGTTGCTTTCAAGGCTGTAAAAGACTTTCTTTTGACCCACACAATGTAAAGTCAATATATGTTTAAGTAAAAGAAAATGACCTGATGAGAATTAGGTTGATTAATCCAATATAATATAATCGAGCTACCTGAAGTGGGTAAATGAAGACTAGTAAATGGGTCAAGGATTTAAATAAACTTACAACTAGTAGGATTAATGCATTGTTTCAGTTGTTTAAGTTTCTTTTGAAGTTCTATTAAGTTACTCTAAGTCAGGGTTCTGTTGTGTTTCCCAGACATCTATGTAAACTATGATTTCATAATCTCCTGCTGATTTTTCTCTTCCTCTACCGGTTCAACATATGAATATCTTCTTTAGACAGTAGCTTAAAATGTTCTAAAGTAATTCATTCAATGCATAAAATCTTATGTCAAATCTAATCTTTTAATTTAAGAATATGTAATGTCGCTAATCTCTATTAGGTAGCAAACAAACTCTAGTAAGGTTGATAACAGTAAGCATATAATATTAATAAGAACAATAATGTCAAATGCTAAAAACTATTCGGGGTTAAGGTTTTAGAGGATGGTGAATAGGATTAATATATAAATAATTCTGATATAGAGGTCAAATCACTTGTTGTAGGTTCGTGAACACGTTGGCGGAACTTTGAGACATTAAGAGTATTAGACGCTTATTCAGGTACGGATGTTCTTTATTATTTTCATATGCTCGATCTACTAAAATTATGCAACGTTTGAAATCATTCTGGTTGATCTATGACTCTCTGATATTATCCGCTTCCTTCTTTTGAGCTACTCTGATTGTGTTATTGAGCCATTATTTTAACCATTTGAGAAAAATATTTTTATGATATGCTTGTGAACGTTCGTTTGCGTGCCATTGCTTGAGTTCATTCAAATTAGGATCTTTACACATGATTAATATATTTGATGGAGGTTGGATTATTGTTTACTCATGCGGCTATAGAACCCTAGATTTGTAGACAGGAGATAGGGATACCGAATCAACTACCTATGGAGGTACCATAGCCTTGTCGTTGTGGCTACCGACGACTTGACACTATCCGTGACGGTGTGATTAGTTCACGGCGTCTCCAGTTTGTTTATATGATTATGCTCGCGGGAGAGCTTTTGGATTATTTTGGGAGGCATATGGATGCATCCTAGGATTTTGATAATATGATTAGTTCGCGGTTGAGTCGTGTAGTGCCATGCACACCTTCGGATTAGGGGTGTACTGGAGTCGCGACCAGTGTGCCATTGTGATTATGATATATGATATGAGATATGATATGTGGCACCTTGGATGTGCAATTTTTGAATAATTTTTTGTAGGCTACTCGGTATCAATAACCCTAGCCCTTCGTTGCTTCAGCCTTTATTCTTTTTTTATTCTGGTGTGAAGGGTGGTATTTGATGGAGATGTTTTAAACTTAAGATTTTGGTTTATTTTCTTATTCCCTGACATCATGCTTTGATATATATATTATTTTGTCTATTGTGATCTACATCCGCGCACTGAGCTTGTACCTCAACCGCTTTCTTATTTTTCACGACAGGTAATCAAGGTTAATCGGGGATGTGTGATGAGAGCTAGTAAAAGTTTGGGATACATTCTTGGAGACTTATTTCTTTTATTTTATAAGACTTGAATTTTTGAATTAGTATTTATTTTGGTGGATGTTTTAGACTTTATAAGTTGATGTTTTGATTTGACATTCGTAATTTAAGTATTCTTTTTTACTTAGAATGTTCTGTTAACATTTGAAGTGACCTTCTGTTCCACGTTGGGGCGGGGGTGTTACAGTGTACCCAAGGCCTTTTGTAATGATTGCTAAAATCTCAAGGTAAATCGACTGTCTCAATCAGAGATAATGGAGATCGGTACTCCATGTCTCGAAACGACCTCCTTAAGATAAACCCCCGTCAACCTTTCCATTTTATCAGTTTCTTTAATTGGTAGGAAGTCAGCAGACTTTGTTAGTCGATCCACAATTACCCAAATCGTGTCACAATCGGTGGATGTCTTGGGTAGTTTTGTGATGAAATCCATGGAAATCTGCTCCCATTTCCATTGTGGAATCTCCGGTTGGTGTAGTAATCCAGATGACTTCTGATACTCCGCCTTAACCTTTGAACACGTGAGGCACCTGCTAACATAGGTGGCAATGTCAGCTTTCATGTTAGGCCACCAGTATAAATCCTTCAGGTCCTGATACATCTTATCAGAGCCCGGATGGATGGAGTATCTGGATTGTGTGCCTCGTTCATCACAAGATCCCTCAAGTTTCCAAAATTTGGTACCCAAATTTGATTCATGAAGTAGCGAGTTCCATCAAACTTGATCTCAAATTATTTATCCATGCCGCGAAGGGATTCTTCCTTCAAATTCTGTTCCTTTAGTGCTTCAGACTGAGCATCACGAATTTGAGTAGTTAGACTCGTATGAATCGTCATTCCCAATGCTCGCACCAGTAAAGTTTTGGTTCGTTCTTTCCTGCTCAGAGCGTCTGCTACAACATTCGCTTTTTTAGGATGATAACGAATCTCACAGTCATAATCCTTTAGTAACTCAACCCACTAGCGTTGCCTCATGTTTAGTTCCTTCTGATCGAAGATGTGCTGGAGGCTTTTGTGATCGGTGAATATAGTACACTTAGTACCATACAGGTAGTGTCGCCAAATCTTTAGTGCAAAAACAACAGCTCCTAATTCGAGGTCATGAGTGGTGTAGTTTTTCTCATGCACTTTCAATTGTCATGACGCGTAAGCAATAACTTTGTCGCGTTGCATTAGGACACAACCAAGTTTCTGTCGTGATGTGTCGCAGTACACCATAAAATCATCGTTTCCCTCTGGTAGAGACAGAATTGACGCGCAACACAGTTTCTGCTTTAATAATTGAAACACTGCTTCCTGCTTATCACCCTAATCAAATTTCTTGTCTTTCTGAGTCAGGGTTGTCAGTGGTTGGGCTATTTTGAAGAAATTTTTGATAAAGCGTCGTAATAGCCTGCCAAACCTAGGAATTGTCGCACCTTAGTCGGGGTCTTAGGTGCTTCCCAGTTTTTTAATGGCCTCTATCTTAGATGGGTCAACATGTATTCCCTTCTCGTTAACCACATGCCCGAGAAATTGCACTTCTCGGATCCAGAAATCGCATTTTGAGAATTTTGCATATAATTTCTCATTCTTGAGTAGCTCCAAGATTAACCTTAAATGTTGTTCATGCTCATCCTTGGTTCGTGAATATATCAAGATGTCATCGATGAAGACGATCACGAATTTATCCAAGTAGGGTTTGCACACTCTATTCATGAGATCCATGAATACAGCTGGTGCATTGGTTAACCCAAATGGCATGACCATGAACTCGTAGTGACCATAACGAGTTCGAAATGCGGTCTTGGGGATGTCTTCCTCTTGGATTAGTAATTGGTGATATCCTGAACGTAAGTTAATCTTCGAGTAGTAACTAGATCCCTGAAGTTGGTCAAATAAGTCATCAATTCGAGGGAGAGGGTACCTGTTCTTAATGGTGAGTTTTTTAACTCTTGGTAATCGATGCATATTCGAAAAGATCCATCTTTCTTCTTAACAAATAAAACTGGGGCTCCCCAGGGTGAGAAACTTTGTCTTATGAATCCTTTATCTAACAACTCTTGTAATTGATTAGACAACTCTTGCATCTCTAACGGTGCTAGTCGGTATGGGAATCGTGCTACTAGAGCAGCTCCAGGTACCAGGTCAATTCGAAATTCGACCTGTCTTTGCGGTGGAAGTCCCGGTAAGTCCTCGGGAAAGACTTCCGGATAGTCTCACACGATGGGTATATCCTCGATTCTTTTCTCTTCGGTTCGCTTCTCCACTACTTGCGCCAAGATTGCATGATAGCCCTTTCGTAAGTACTTCCGAGCCTTCATACATGAAATGATCCTTAACACCATACCATACTTTTCTCCTTGAATTGATATGGTCTTCCCACTTGAAAGTGGAATGCGAACGATCTTCTCACGACAAACGATTTCCGCTCGGTTTTCCGATAACCAATCCATGCCAATAACAATGTCGAAACTCGCTAGGGTTACAGGTAGCAGATCTACATTGAACATGTGATCTGCCAAACGGAGATTGCATCCTTGTATGATTTTGTCAGTTTTCATCAACTTACCATCGGCTAACTCTATTGTATACTTAGAAGTCAAATGGGTAAAGTAATTTCAAGCAATGGACTAAATTCACTAGACACAAACTCCTATCAGCAGCCGTATCGAATAGGATTGATGCATAGAGATTATTTACAAGAAACGTACCCGTAACAATGTTTGGGTCCTGTCGAGCTTCTCCAGCTCCAATAACAAAAGCTCGACCACGTGCGTTGTTTACACCAGTTTGCTTCAAGTTCGGACAATCCTTGCGAAAATGTCCGGTAATACCACATTCGAAGTACGCACGATTGTTTCATGTCTTAAGAGTAGTGTCGGGCTTTCAGCAGTCCTTAGTTGCATGACCAAAATGTTTGCACTTCTGGCATATTGAATCTCCACATGCACCTAGGTGATGAAAGTTACACTTATTGCACTTAGGTAGGTTTCCAGCATACCCACCTTTTGCCTTCTTCTCAGATGGGCCAGCAGTTAAAGCCCTAACAACCACTTGTTTGTTTTGGTTTTGGTGCGGAGCATTTTGACCATGATTGTTGTCCCATTTACTCTTGTTGTCATAGTTCTTCTCCACGACCGTCTTCTTCACAAACACCCCCTGACGTACAGCTTGATCAGTCAGGTCGTGGGCAATCCTAACAGCCTCTTGGATGGTGGCTGGCTTGGATGAGGTGACCATGCTCTGGATTTGAGGTGCAAGGCCCCATATGTACCTTTCCACACGCTTGAACTCTGGGTTAACCATGTGAGGGCATAGACGAGCAAGGTCATGAAATCGGGTGGTATAGCTTGTAACTTCTGCACCCTTCATGGTGTGATTCCAGAATTCAACCTCAAGTTTTTGCAATTCATTTCAGGGGCAATATTCATCAGTCAACATTTGTTTCAACTCATCCCAAGTGATTTGATAGGCAGCGTCAATACCTAAAGTTTGGGCATGAGCATTCCACCAAGTGAGTGCTTGACCTTCAAAGGTACAGGTGGCGAATTTCATCTTATTCTCCTCGACACAGTTACTGATTCGCTGAACGGACTCCATCTTCTCTATCCAGCGGACCAAACCAACAGCTCCTTCATTACCGTGAAAGTTAAACGGTTTACAGTTCAGAAACGTCTTGTAGGAGCAACCTTTGTGGTTGGTATTAGATCCTGTGTTGTAGGTTTAATCATATTAGTAATAATTAAACATTAGTAATGACCTTTGTATTGTAGGTCTTTAGCTACGCCAGACATTATAATACCTCCTGCGCCACTGGTATTGCCTCCATTCACTTCAGATCCTCAGGGGCTGCGATTCGCCTCGTGATGTGCGATTACATCCGCCACTCGTTACGCCACAAGCTGTTCTATAGCCTCTGCTGTCATGGGACTACCGCTTCCCACATTGGTTCTGACATTCCTCCTTCATGGTGGCATGTTTCTTCAAATCAAAATGATAAGCAAGATAAGACAATATGTAATAATGTCAAACACATGTGCACCAAAAATAAACAATCATGACAACCAAGCAACCATGTAATATTTAAAGGATAACATAACTTGATAATAAATTGTACGAATTACAAAGTATTTCCAGAGTACATACTCCTACAACAAGTTAATATCCAATATTACTTGAGCACAGCCCGCTCACGATAGGCAATCAATGGAATAAACGAGTGAATACGCCTGTCTGCTCGGCCGCCATGGCCATGAGCATGCATACGGTTGCCAATGCAGTAGTGGACTCTAGGCGCTCTTCCATTCCCAACATTCTTTCTTCAGCCACGATCGCGCGCTGCTCTACCTGGGTAGCTCTCTGCTCTGCCGCCTCCACTCTCTGCGTCATGGATGACATGTCCTCCTACACCCTGGTAAGTCGGCTATGCATCGTGTGCAATGCCTGATCATCGAGGTATCTGCCATCATCGATTGCTAGTAATCCACTCTCCACGTCCTCCCTGTCAAAGGTCTCCTGGACTTTGGTGAGTTCAGTGCGTAGCTCATGAAGCTGCTGGTCATGCCTCTCAGATCGTGCCACGAAAAGAGGCACGGTGAGCTCCATAGGCTTCTGAGTGAGGGGAATCGGGTTCGGGGTACGCGATGACTCGCCTACCTCGAAGGTGGAGGGAATACCCTCGATGTCTCTCCACTCGCCCAGTCAGCTAGGCATCCACCCCCACCGACGGATGTCAATTCTGCACCTTTTGGGCGTAGGCTCGGGCTCAGCAGTACAGTCTCGAATGGGTGTGGCAGGACAGATCGGAACATGAACCCGCTTCCTAGGAGTATGTGCAAGAAGCGCACCCCCAGGGCGAGTCCGATAGCGATGGTAAGAGGGCGGTGGTACACCCGGACCAAGGATACTGTCTGTAGTCACTGGCTCGGGGCTAGCAACTACAGGGGTGGGGTCAGCAGGCTCAGGGGCGAGGTGGAGGGGATCGAAGTCTGCTAGCGGAGTCGGATCAGAGGGCTGAGGAATCGGGTCAATGGGCTGAGTAACCAGATCAGCAGGGTAAGAGGTGGGGTAACTGGGCGGGGAAATGGCCTCGGAGAACTCCGGGTCGATCGGGTCGATGTCGTCCGCATCGAAGTCAGCTGGGTCGGAGTCGGCCTGGTCGGAGTCGACCGGGTCAGTATCGGCTGTCTGGGAAGTTGGGTCAGTGGACTCCGAATCTAGGTCAACTACCTCGGTGTCAGCAGGCTGAGGGGTGGGATCCGTGGTCTCGGGAGTGGGATCCGTGGTCTTGGGAGTGGGATCGGCTGGCCGAGGATCAGCAGTCACAGGGGCAGACCCTAGGGATGGCTCAACAAAGATATGAGACATGGTCAGTGGAACGGCCATCAGCAGCTGTGGGTCGATGATACGCACGATTCCTGGGATGAGCTCCTCTGGGAGGTCGGCATGAATACGTGCCCGGAGTGGGTTCGGTGACAGAGATAGCAGGTGGTGCAGGGGTCTCAGTCCCAGTGGCATCAGTCGACTGAATCAGGGCACGAGGAGTCAGAGTCGGGAGGACAGACGTGAATCGTACAGAAGAGGTCAGAGACGTGGGCTCGTACTCCTCATCCGAATCAAAAATGTAGATCGGCATCGATGCTGAAGACATGTCTATGACAAGACAATGCACAAGTACAATTGATATGAGTTAGGTTAATGTATGAAGCGCTAAAGACATGTAATGAACTACAGTTATAGTCTAGGTCCACTAAATGCAACCTAATTCCCTATAATCAATGGCTCTGACACCAATCTATCACACCCCCAAACCATGGCGGTTTCCCGTGGGGTGCGAACGTCATGGTTTCATAATCACTAATCGACCACTACATGGTTTTGTAAAACATACGTCTCTAATAAGTTTAAGATACATCATTTTTCAGAGTTAAATTTACGGAAGCTATAGTAATAAGGTACATTTTTCTCAAAACATGACAAATACGAAAATGAATGTCCCAAATAGCATGAATGGCCCTAAACATGAGATGATCCATGCTAGCTTAACTTGGCGCATCTATTAATTACCTGAGAAAAAATGCATGAAAAATGTCAACATAATGTTGGTGAGTTCATAGGTTTTAAGTAATAATAAATAGCGTGAAAGACCACAATACTTTCTATGATTTGATTGTTGTAAATACAATGCTACAAATTATATAAGCGCCGCAAATTAAGCTAGACTGTAACTATAATAAATTGCCCCTACCCATGCCTACCGTGAGCATGGGTCTGAACAAGCTAATAATGCACCCGTTTAGACCTCCAGTCAAGGTTAGGGTAATTAACCCGGGTGGGGGTAGTCAAACCCAATAGTACTATTCATGATTACCTCGCTTTGGGAAATAAACTAACGGTTCGATAACAGGGGACTTTATACGGTAAGTAAACAACTTATATAACATGTGAAATCATTGACAAGTAAATGTGTCCAAGAAAATTTGTAATTTGCATGTAATCTCCCCTAAAAGGAAAATAAGTGAAAATGGGGCCGTGAAACTGACCTGTAATGCACGCGTAAATACTAGCAATAGTCTGTACGTATGATTGGTCTAGAAATCCCCTAAACAAAATCACAATATATTCATGAGGCCATGATTACTAACCCTAGATGGTCATGCATAACTCATCCACAAAGTTAGTTTTGTAAATGTCACTTGATTAATTAGACACGTCGAGTCGTAAATGTTTTATTTAGATTCGTGTCTTCATATTTATCTTCCTAAAGATACATAATGTATTGAATGTATTTTATATTAAGTATAATGGTATTATACTTTCCATGTGTATGGGTTTTCTTTTTACCAAATATCTTCAAAAGTTTACTTTATCTAAATATAGGCATTTGACAGAATCAAGGGGATTTTTGGGTCTGGTTGTCAACCTCTTTTCATAGTACAAAGAATTTTTATAAAATCTGATACTTTTATCACATCTATATCTATGTCTTAGGATTCTAAAAAGGTATAACTTGTATCATGAAACTAAGTTTAAGTGCCTCAAAATGGTTCATGAAGCAACAGATGTCAGTGCAGCATTTTTCTGTACATGTCTATGGAATTTACCTTTTTGAGAGGTCAAACCCTACATTCACAAATAGAGCCTATATTACTTTTAAACCTAACATCTTAAGATAAGTTACCAAAGAAGGAAAATCTTCATTTGATTACTTTAAGCATAACTTATGCCTCATTCTTTCTGCCCTATCTATTCTGCCAAAAATTCAGGTTCAACACTTTAATTTGTTTGTACGTTTTGGATAGGTTATACTCATCTAAAAATTTCAAGGTTGGATGAGTTAGAAACTAGGCATCCTGAAGTTAATGTTAAGCTCAAGAAATGGTTCATTTGACCATGTTTAGGTCGAATTATGGTGTCGATAACACAGAACATGAATCTGCCACAAAATATCTTACATGTTTTGTTACTTTTTAAACTTTGCTAGAGCACTTTTGGAAGAGTTAGTGAACATGAACACATCATGGTGATGTATAGAAGATTAGAAACAAGGTGCTAACCTTAAACAAGCAAGGAGAAAGAGATGATAGTCTTGAAATGCAAGGAAAAGAAGACTTGGTCCTTTGAACTAAGAACCAAACAAGAAAGAGGTGGAGAAGATGTTGTAGGGTGCTTGTAAGCTTCGAAAATAACTTGATCTTCAACCAAAGACACTTGAACACACAAGATTTGTAGAACTAAAGTTTGAAAAATGGTGAAGTGGGGATGGTGGGTTGGTCCGTAAGTTAGAGGAGAGAGAGGTGAGTGTGTGGTGTGTTGATGCATGCATTGTTTGAAGGTTTTATAGGCCTACATCCCTTTTCTTGAAAAGGATTTTAAAGCATGAGTGTATCACCTCATGGATAAGAGGATGAGATGGGGCTCTCTAATTATAGTAGTGGGGTTAATCCCCTTTAATCAATGGTAAGGATGTTTCTCAAAGAGGCAATTCCCTTGGTTTTGATAAAAGTCACCTATATTGTCAAAGGGATTGAAAAGACAAAAGAGAAGGGGGGGGGACGGCTTTGGGGTTGGGGGTGTTGGGTTTGTTAGAACATAAAATCATAGTTTAACCATTTAAACTTTCTGAAAAACGCAGCGGAATGACAACTTTATAAACCCTTTTATAAGCTAAAAAATTTGTTCATTAGATGACCATATTAATGTATAAAACAAACCCAAAGAACAAAGGATCATTTATGTGAATATGCAAGCTGTGAACATATGTAAAACTACATAAAATCACAGCTTCATTGAGCTGTGATATACCTTACTGCAGCAGCCAAAAACGACCAAAAGAAGAGCTGAAATGATGCTGAAAATGGCTAAGACTTCAAGAGTAGAAGTCCTCAAGCTTGTATACCCCAAGCCTCCTTACAAACACCTTCTTGTTAGGAAGAAACTACACCAAGAACAGCTCAAAACCAACTTGTTTCTTTGCTGAAAACCCTCTTGTTTCAGCAGCAAAAACCATGAGTGAGAGAGAGGAGAGAGCTGATTGTTTTGTGTTAGTTGCATGTACTTTCAAATGAGAATGAGAGCATATGTATAATAGTTGGTAGTGGTAGACACAAATGCATGTGTGTGTGTTAATCTAGGGAATCACTTAGTGGAAACATGTAAGGCATGCATAGAATGTCTTCCACTCAATTGAATCAAGTCACATGCACACATGCATGTATATATGGTGGACGACCTCAAAGGCTGAAAATAATGGATTTTTATTTTCTTTTATTAATATTTGATATTTATAAAAAATGTCAAATATTAACACACACATATATTGTCTAGTCTTGTAACTAGTTTTTGCAATTAATCATTTAATTGTATAAGTAGTATACTCTCATTATTATTTAGTGTTATACAACTAATTTAAATAACACTTCAAATAATATTATTGAACAAAATATCCTAATAAATTATTCCATCTCATATGCAACTTATTTAGAAAACTCATTTTCTAAATTTGGTGTAAATATTTAATTACATGATCATATCATCAATTAAATATTAATTGGTGTTTGCTAAGCTTGTTATTGGGTATAACCCGACTTGGATCATAACGTACTAACCACATCAATATTCTAAGTGTCTTGGGCACATAGAATCCTACAATCTCCCACTTGCCCAAGATTCATAGAAGATTGATGCAAGCAGTAAATGACGCCTAACAACGGTTTACTACCCTACGCATGACTTATAGCCATTCAATAACATCATCCCATTCAAGTACCCTACTTGAAATGATTTAGGAGAATCAATCATCTATCCTTTTATTACAGATGTCATGTTAAATCCAAGGACACAGAGTGATCATTCCTTGTTGATTTAACTTAATCAGGACTTAGACATCTAACTCTCAACGAATAAGAGGAACAAATTCCATCTTGACTACATACGTTTCTCACAAACACCTCGTGTTATACCTGAACATACCCTTATGTACTGTCCACTATTTCAGGACAGTGAAGAATTAGCTCAAGGTATAATACTTGGTGAATATCAAAACCCAATATGTATCTCAGGTCGAAGGATACCAAATGATATTCGCCTTTACTCAAATTTACTTATGATCAATCGATAAGACTCCATGTAGTAAAATTTAAGATGCGGGTTTGTCCAATATTTGTATCCCACAAATATCTATGAACTTTGGTAGCAACCCATTGCTCTATATTCATCCTTATGAATATCAACCAATCCAAGTTCATAATAATCTTACCCTCACACTTGTTCCCACAAGTATGAACGACTACGGACATTTAGAGTAAATAATTTACTCATGGATTAAACATGCTAAATTGGAACATTAATTAAAACATTATAACCAAATAATTTTATTCAAATAATAAAGAGTTCCACATATTCAAATACTAAATTTAATCAAGTCCAATCACTAGAATATCGAAGTCCTAAGGCACATGTGTGATTTTCATGCTTTGACCTATCTAGGAGCTTCGTGAATGGATTCGCAATGTTTTGATCGGTATGAACTTTGCGAATACATATCTTCCCCTTTTCAACTTCATCCCTAATGTAGTTGAATCTCCGTTCAATGTGCCGAGTCTTTTGATGAGCACGAGGTTCCTTGATTTGAGCAATAGCACCTTCGTTGTCACAAAAGATCTCTAGGGGTCTTGAATGGTAGCAACAACCCCTAGATCAGCAATGAACTTCCTAAGCCACGCAGCTTCTTGTGCTGCCAATGAAGCGGCGATGTATTCTGATTCTGTTGTAGATAGTGCCACTACATCTTGCTTTGAGCTCTTCCAAGAGACTGCTCCTCCATTCATAATGAAGACATATCCCGACTGTGATCGAGAATCATCTCGATCAGTTTGGAAACTCGCGTCCGTGTAACCCTTTACAACGAGCTCCTCCTCACCAGATCCATATATTAAGAACATATCCTTAGTGTTTCTAAGGTATTTCAGAATACTCTTAACAGCCATCCAATGACTATTACCAGGATTCTGTTGATATCTACTTGTCATGCTTAGAGCACATGACACGTCGGCCTAGTACATATCATTGCATACATGATGGATCCTATGGCAGATGCATATGGGACTCCATTCATTCTTTCTTGTTCAACCTTGAACTAGGGCATTGAGATGAGCTCAATATAGTCCCCTTTTGAATAGGTACCAAACCTTTCTTAGAATTCTCCATCTTGAACCTTTTCAAGATCTTTTCAATGTATGTACTTTGGTTTAAACCTATTAACCGCCTTGATCTATCCCTATAGATCTTTATTCCCAAAATATAAGTGGCTTCACTAAGATCCTTGATGGAAAAACAGCTTCCAAGCCAGGTTTTTACGCCTTCCAAGGTTGGAATGTCATTTCCAATTAGTAGAATGTCATCGACATATAATACAAGGAAAGTAATAATGCTCCCACTAGCTTTCTTATATACACAAGCTTCATCAGCATTTTTGATGAAGCCAAATTTCTTTACTTCATCATCAACGCGGTGATTCCAACTTCTTGATGCTTGTTTCAATCCATTGATTGATTTCTTTAACTTGCATACCTTGTTAGGATGTTTTGGATCGACAAAACCTTCAGGCTGTTAAGCGGTCTTGACATCCATTTGCCAAATCTCATAGTCATAATATGCTGCTATGGCAAACAATATCCTGATAGACTTTAGCATTGCCACAGGCGAAAAAGTTTCATCATAATCAACCCCTTGAGTTTGAGTGAAACATTTTGCTACAAGTCTAGCTTTATAGGTATCCAAGTTTCCATGCATATCGGTTTTCTTCTTGAAAACCCACTTACTTCCAACTATCTTGGACTTAAGAGGTGGTGTAACCAATTCCCAAACTTGGTTATCATACATGGACTGCATCTCAACGTTCATGGCTTCTTGCCATTTATCAAAATCAGGTTTTGACATTGCCTCTTGGTATGTGGTTGGTTCATCCGAATCTACCACATAGCACCCATCCATGAAAAATCCATATCTCTCAGGAGGAACACTAATTCTACCAGATCTGTGAACGTTTTGTGTATCTTGATCATCCACATGATCATTCTCAACATCCTCATGTTGATTGCTAGTATCAACCAATTGTGTATCGTCTTGTGAATCTTGAACCTCTTCAAGTTCCACTGCTCTTCCACTAGTTTCTTCGAAAGAAACTTAGTTTCCAGGAACTCTGCCTTTCGAGCAATAAATACTTTCTGTTCTGTTGGATCATAGAAATAATATCCAATACAATCTCTAGGATATCCAATGAAGATACACTTAGTGGATCGGGCATCCAGTTTGTTTTGAGTGTATTGCTTAGGATAAGCATCACACCCCCAAACTTTTAAATATGATAATGATGGAACCCTTCTATGCCATATTTCGAAAGGTGTCCTTTCCACTTTCTTGATTGGGGCCATATTTAAAATAGGGGCAGCGGAGAGCAACGCGAAACCCCAAAATGATAGAGGTAGTGTACTTCTAGCCATCATAGATCGAACCATATCCAATAGAGTCCGATTCCTCCTCTCAGACACACCATTGTGTTGTGGTGTTCCAGGTGGAGTAAGTTGTGAGACTATCCCACAACTTCTAAGATACTCTTGAAATTCACTGCTTAGGTATTCACCTCCTCTATCTGTACGAAGAATTTTGACCGTTTTGTTGAGTTGATTTTCTAGTTCATTCTTGAAGATTTTGAACATTTCAAAAGATTCATCTTTGTGTCTTAAAAAGTACACATACCCATAACGACTATAGTCATCGGTAAAGGTAATGAAGTATCTTTCACCATTCCTAGTTATTGGTTTAAAAGGTCCACATACATCCGAATGTATGATTCCTAATAAATCCTTTGCCCTTTCATTAGTCCCACTAAAAGGGGCCTTTGTCATTTTACCTTGTAAACAAGACTCGCATACATCAAATGAATCATTTTCATTAGTTTTCAAAAGACCATTCTTTTTGAGTTTTTGCATACGATTCTTGTTTATGTGACCAAGGCGACAATGCCAAAGATAGGAATCACTCAAATCTAATTGAGCTTTTTGGTGGTTGTTTGGTACATTGAGCTATCATATGTTGTGTTTTCATGTACCAATTCATAAATACCATTACAAGGTATAGCCTAAAATAAAACATATGATTGAAAGAAACATGAATATCATTGTCAACAAACTTGAAATCATAATCACATTGTCTTAAACGGGAAACAGAAATAATGTTCCTAGTTAAACTAGGAGCATACAAAACATTCTTTAAAATAACTTCCAAACCACTTGGAAGCTTCAAAATGTAGTCTCCTTGGGCTTCCACGTGAACCTTTGCACCATTCCCCATGAAGAGACTAATTTCCCCTTTTGCATAATGTTCACTTCTTTTGAACCCCTGCAATAAATTGCAAATATGAGTTCCACATCCGGTATCTAGTACCCATGTGTTAGAAAAAATAACATTTAGCTCAACATGTATCATAAAGATTGTACCTGAGGTTTGCCCCGCATCCCTCTTTGATCTTAATGCTTTGAGATAGACCGGACAATTGCGTTTCCAATGGCCTACCTCCCCACACTCAAAACACGGGTCATTTTGAGCAACCTTTTGCTTCTTTTCTTTTGGTTTGGGCGGTTCCACTTTTACTTTTCCTTTTCCCTTCCCCTTGACGTGCCCCTTCCCTCTTGTAATACTTGCCCTAGGGTAGGGGAGGTGCCTCTTCCTACTACCTCCTTCATTGATCGTAAGGACCGGTAGAACCTTTCTACCCATGCCCGCCTCGGCCGTTTTGAGCATTGAGTGAAGCTCACCAATGCTCTTGTCCCATCCATTCATGTTATAGTTCATAACGAAGCTATCAAACTTCTTGGATAGAGAGTTGAGGATCAAATCTGTTGCCAACTCATTGGACACACGACAGTTAAGCCTTTTGAGGCGATCAATGTGGCTCTTCATCTTAAGAACATAAGATGACACCGATTGGGTCTCGTCCATTCGACATGCATGGAGTGCTCGAACCGTTTCGAAGCGCTCCACCCTTGATTGTTGTTAGAACATTTCCTTCAACTGGGTGATCATGTCATAGGCATTATGGTTTTCAAAGTCCTTTTGCAAATCGGGAATCATGCTTGCTAGCATGAGACATGCGACTTGCACAGAGTCCTCGGTGTACTTGACCCACTCGGCAAAGGCCTCATCGTCATTTTCATCGGGTTGATCGGGAATGGGATCGTCTAACACATAGGACTTCTTTTCTTGCTTGAGAACAATTCTCAAGTTTCAGTACCAATCCATGAAATTCCCATGGTTTAGACGTTCCTTTTCAAGGATTGTTCTTAGTGATAGGTTATGGACGGTCGGGTTTGTGTTGTTGTTGTTTGCGGCCATTCTACAAAATTAAAAAAGTTCTTATTAGTATTTCTTAAAAAAAATTACATTTTAATCATTAATACCCTTTACGTCTCATAGACAATTAATAATTAAAATCTAGAATCCAACGTTACATTTAAATATCGGTTAGGTGACCTTTATCCCTATATTTAAATTAACAAGGTAGTTAACTTTTGACAATTGTAACCTATTACAATTTCTAGTATATGGGATCGGTTAAACATCTTATGTTTGTTTGGCATGTTTATCCCATCAACACCCTTTGTTCGTCATGCTTCGGTGATCCTAATGCATGATTTCCAAATTAAGTTGTCCTACTTAGACACACGTGTGGATTTGCTTATATTAGTGGTTAGGTGACCTTTATCCCATAATTATGGCAAACCCACCTCAAACTCATAAGTTCCCTCTAATGTGGTTAGGTGACCTTTATCCCACATCAAGTTCTCAAATGATTCGAGTGTTGTATAAGAGGGTGGTGTTTGACTTATTTTAAAAGGGATTTGAATATTTAGAGGTTTCATAATTCTAGTTTAGAAAACTCTATGTACTTGTATTTGCATGCTTTCAAATACAATGTACCCTATTGTTCCGTTTTAATAAAACCCATTTTATTATAAAATCATTAATCCTTTTTAATAACCTTTTATTAACTTTTAATGATTAAGAACCATTAATTTTCAGCTTGTTTAGTTTGTTTATGAGTTTGTAATATATGTCTAAATATCAACCAAACAATCAAACAACAAACATTCAAACAAGCATAAACATATAAACATGAGTGCATAACCATAGCTACTAAGTTGACAACACTTGTTTGCCATCACAAGTGTTGTCATAAGGTCTTTCTTAAGGGTTTGTAATGACACATTATATGTGTCCATGGACTCCCACTTGAATCCATATCCAAATACTTCAAGGTCCATGTCTTTGATGTCCATCTTTGGGTCTTGATCTTGTGCATCTTCCTTTTACAAAATTATATCCTAATACATTTTTCTAATAAAAAGTAATGCACCTAATCTATTTATTATATAACCAAATGAATAAATAATTACAAACCAAATAATAAACATAAATATTACAACCCAATTGAATGAATTAAAACAACCATTCCAATCATCCAAATGACATAAGGCCAAAGGCTAGGTTATGCACTATCATATGAACAATCATAAACATTATTCAATAAACAAAATAAACCCCATTAAACCCTAAATTTTCAGCCAACATAAACTGAAAATTTGGGTTTGTTTGTCCAAACAAACAACAACCAAACATATCAACCAATTGACATTTCTATCTTTTAAAGTTTAATCATAAGCATGAAGATATAACTTTGAAAGACTTGGGGTTTATTAAATCAACTAAAATCAGCCCCTAATTAGTTGATTAATATCCTTTAAAATTATTTTTAAAGGATAAGAACATGCAATCTATTCACATAACCGGCTCTTGATGCCATTGTTAGGTTTGTTAGAACATAAAATCATAGTTTAACCATTTAAACTTTCTGAAAAACGCAGCGGAATTACAACTTTATAAACCCTTTTATAAGCTGAAAATATGTTCATTAGATGACCATATTAATGTATAAAACAAACCCAAAGAACAAAGGATCATTTATGTGAATATGCAAGCTATGAACATATGTAAAACTACATAAAATCACAGCTTCATTGAGCTGTGATATACCTTACTGCAGCAGCCAAAATGACCAAAAGAAGAGCTGAAATGATGCTGAAAATGGCCAAGACTTCAAGAGTAGAAGTCCTCAAGCTTGTATACCCCAAGCGTCCTTGCAAACACCTTCTTGTTAGGAAGAAACTACACCAAGAACAGCTCAAAACCAACTTATTTCTTTGCTAAAAACCCTCTTGTTTCAGCAGCAAAAACCGTGAGTGAGAGAGAGGGAGAGAGCTGATTGTTTTGTGTTAGTTGCATGTACTTTCAAATGAGAATGAGAGCATATGTATAATAGTTGGTAGTGGTAGACACAAATGCATGTGTGTGTGTTAATCTAGGGAATCACTTAGTGGAAACATGTAAGGCATGCATAGAATGTCTTTCACTCAAGTGAATCAAGTCACATGCACACATGCATGTATATATGGTGGACGGCCTCAAAGGCTGAAAATAATAGGTTTTTATTTTCTTTTATTAATATTTGATATTTATAATAAAAAATGTCAAATATTAATACACACATATATTGTCTAGTCTTGTAACTAGTTTATGCAATTAACCATTTAATTGTATAAGTAGTATACTCTCATATTATTTAGTGTTATACAACTAATTTAAATAACACTTCAAATAATATTATTGAACAAAATATCCTAATAAATTGTTCCATCTCATATGCAACTTATTTAGAAAACCCATTTTCTAAATTTGGTGTAAATATTTAATTGCATAATCATATCATCAATTAAATATTAATTGGTGTTTGCTAAGCTTGTTATTAGGTATAACCCGACTTAGATCATAACGTACTAACCACATCAATATTCTAAGTGTCTTGGGCACATAGAATCCTACAGGGGTTGGGTTGATTTTCAATTGTTGTATAGTATGGGGTATTTGGATGGTATTTGTGTCACTATGGTAATTTTTATATATTTTATATTTTTACTTTTTACCTTTTAAAATACATACAAATTATTATAAGAAATCATATAATATCATACATTTTAATATTGATGATATGTAGATGATAACTCATTTATCTAGTAGTTGCGTTACACGCGTTTTATCCTGGTAACATATCAATTTACGCATTAAGGTTTTTCTTAAATTTTGAACTTTTCCAATGTATTTTAATATTGGAACCTAAGATACTTCAAAACACTTTAAAGCATTTATTGACACATATACATATATATATATATATATATTAATTATCACCAACGTTCTTGTGTGCTTGTATCGCGTGTAAAAATGGTAAGTACGCCGAATTACCGATGCATGAGATGTTATACGCGAAAGTTTGCAATGCATAAAACAACTTTAATAATTGTAATTAAATTGGAAATCAAGTGTCATAGGTGTAATTATAACAAAGTCAAGACCTGGTATTGACCTAAAATTGCCGGTTGTCATAAAAGGCGCCGTGGCGAGGTGACGGTGGCGGTGCGACCACAGAACCCTAAAACACCCCCGCCGCCTTTTGCACGGTCGGCGACAGGGCCACCGCCACAACAACCGTATCACAGAGGAGAAGTAGAGCGTCAATAGAATGCTGGTGACGCCCAACACACCTACAATGCCACCACCTAACATCTTTTCAAGTATAAAAACCACGCACGGTGCCCGAGGAGGAAGGGGAATACCGAAATGGCTCCCAAATCACTGTTCATCACGGTGTTTTTTTTCATATATAGAGTAATGATAAGGGTCAAGTTGTAAAGTTATAAAAAGAGATGCCATTTTATAATAAAGATTTTAGATGAAAAATTAATTTACCTTATTATCTTCAAATAGAACTCTCACCTCATGACTCAACCCTACATACCGAATCATTTTCTAACCTATTCATATTAGGATTTAGACTCCGATCTTGTTTAATGATTTTTGATATCCTACGAACCTAAATTACATTTACATATGAGTTGATTTAGTTTTAGAATATCTTACACAAAAATAAATTCTTTAAAAATATAAAATTAATTTATATCGACCTAAAAGTATTATAATTCATAAGTGGTTAAAACTTCTTTTTGAATTATTAAATCAAGTTGCGGTAAATAAATAAATCAATCAAGAATATTGATTTGATTTGTATAAAAAAATTATTTTAGGGGGAACTTCTCTTTTTTGCTTGCACTTAGGGAGGAGGGGACACTTCTTTAAACAACTCTAGACTACCCTGAAATTCTCCAATCACATATTATCACATCACAAGTACCCTGAATTACCATGAGACACCCATAAAGCTGAAAATGCTACCCTGAACTACCCTGGAATTTTTATTTTAATATTAAAATAATTCAAAAGATAATTAACTTTTATTAAAAATAAAAATTTTAATAATTCAAATAATAAAAAATAAAAATAAGAATACAATTAAAATACAAATACAATAAAAAAATCCTTAAAATATAAAAAACTAAATATCACAAGGCTAATTATATTTCTCAGCTAATTTTCGTTTTCAGTCCAATATTATTTGTAACATTGGACCGGTGATGTGATCGTGCGGTTCCATAAATTTTTTAGATGCTACTCCATATGCTACTAGTTTTTTTGACTTTCAGGAATCCATGACAATATATTGTGATTGTGTTGTGTTTGCGTTTGTGTTTGTATATGTGTGTTTGTGTAGATTAAAATTGTGTATGTGTGTGAGTATTTATAGTGTAAAATTTTTTTTCTTGGCCTCCAACGGCTCACCAATGGTGACATTAACGGCTTTATAGCCGTTAGAAATCCGGTTGTATATCGGCTAGTGGAACTCGAGCTTGGGTACCCGGTGGCCTACCGAGAGGGTGGCGGTGGCGTTACCGCCAGGTATGGCCTACCCGAAGGCCCCTTCGACACCGCCCCCTCCTCCCTTATGTGAAACACTCTCCATTAATCACCTTTTTCATCAATAGAGAGATTGAGAATGAAAGGATCCGGTGCCAGTTGTTGGTTCAATCATCTTCTTCGGATATTGATACCAAGAAGGCATCGAGTTTTGGATCATTTCTTAGATTAATCGAACAATGATTACGAATCATTCCATGTTGATGATAGTTAGGGTAGTAAGTAGAAAGATAATAATTGTGGAGAAATCGGTTGAATAGTAAACAAAAGAGTCCAATTGTTCAAACACATTGTTTGCATATGAAAAAAAAAACTATTGAATGAGGTAAGTGTTGGGTTTTGGAAGACAAAATTGAAAGACATATGAGACAAAAGACAAGCAATAAAACACTCTCGTTCTATAACGTGTTATAAAACATAAGAAAAACTCAAGAGAAATCAATTCTATTACATATATATTTAGACCATCTTTTCATACTTACAAAAGCTATTAATCATAATGTAACTACAATGCATGCATAATCAGTATCACCATACATTGAAATATAGATAAGTTAAAGAAAAGCATAAATATGTTGACAAATAATATTGTCATCATTGTAATTTTGTTCTCATTTCAAATGACATTATTGTCAACTAACCACAAATAAGAGAAAAAACCAAGGACCTTAAATCACGATAAGTGAAAACGTTAAATTATAACTATTGAACTACAACAAGAAATGACCTATGAAGATTACAAAAGTCGTCACTAAAAATCTCAAATGTTGCCGCCAAAGCTTATGGTGACGACAGGGTGTTGCTGGACATGTTATTGCGGTTGTCTTATCATTATAGTTCTTAAATGTCGTAGCTATAGATTCATTGTTGTAGGTCAACCTGTGGCGATTACTTGTCTTTAGAGTGGTAGTAGTAGTTTTTTACAAAATAAAAAACTTAACAGATATATTAACTTGTTGCCTACAACAAAGACATGTGATTACTACAAGCCTACGACGATTACATGTCGTCGCTATTTTTGATCTATAGCCACGATATGTCGTCACCATAGGTCACATCAGAAACTTTATTTTCATTGGCGAAGCTTCTTTGGGGCCACGGGGCGACGCATATAGAAACAAAGAACATGAGAAGAACCCGGCTTCTGTTTGATACAATTCCCTTAAACAAATTCGTCGTTTGTTCCCAGGGTACACCGACCTCTCGCGAACCTGAGTTTTCGAAGCTGCATTCATGTTTGCGTGCGCGCGGGCGACACATTGGTTTAAGAAATTTCCAACCCAGAAACTTGTTTTTTGCACCCGCCCCCTGCGCGCAGATAGGTGCTGGAGTAAAACACAACATAAGAATTAAATATGTGTTGGAGGCTTATACATATAAACCAAATAAGGATTTGTTCCCACACCAATGTGAAACTAAATACACTTCTCTTAAAGATAACAATTTGAGATTCCGACATCTCAATCGTATATTGTCTATTACCTATGAGTAAACATTATCTTAAATCCATACAAAAACATTGAACAAGGTGTCGGTCTTTATTGCCCATATAAGCTCTGTTATATTAATTTGAAATCTCGCTCAGCCAACCTTTGATTTATAGTACCTGCATACTGAAAAGTTAGTGTAATTGAGTGAGCTCTATTTATTTTGTCTAGATATTTGTCTATTACACGTTGCGATTAATAAGTTGTGCTTGTATGTAGTTTGGTGTGCTTGTGAAGAATTACATATATCCCCTCTCCACAAAAACAAAATTATATATTTTTTCAAAACAAAAATTCCAATGTATAAAGTATTGTTTTAAGAAGCTTTGGGGATATATGTAATTTCACAATTTTAAAAAAAGAAATATGCAATTGACCCTAAATACAAACACCCACACATACATATACAGTTTAAATAGAAACACACATACACACATGTATAAGCAAACACACACACATACGTATATGGTATACATAATAACACACATACATATACATATAAATAAATACAAATACATAAACATTTATACATATATATACATACATAAAAGCACATACACATGAAATCTTAAAATTACACATTTCTTACAAACTGTTAAATATCACTCGTTTGATAAATGCAGAATCAAGAACTCAGTTAATAATAATATAATAAGTAAAGAACACAAGAAATGGTTTTCAAGATACTTGTATATATTATCTCTCAACCAAGTATTGCAAGACTCATGCAGAAGCATGGATACTAAGTTACAATGAGCGACTATATATACTACTATCTACAGCTTGTTAGTAGATAACATGCTGGGACTTACTTCTAAACAAATACTATATTGCTAGAGGTAGGGTATCTTAGATAAAGTATTATCTAAGATAAGGTAGTCATGACAGGTCCATGACTTACCTTTTGGTCACCAACTAAAGGTGGCAGCTATACTAGCTAAGGAATGGTGAACAGTGAACAAAAGTAAGGTTAACCACATGAGCGTGGAAAGCATCTTGCAGAAAATCAGAGTAGGTAGCAAGTGTCAGTCGGACCATGTTTGTCCACTAGTTCATACTGTGATTCTTCTGAAGTTAAATGGCTTCGGAAGAATAAGTTCTTCCGAACCATTTATACTTCGAAAGACTCAGCTTCTTCCGAGACTTTGTCTTTGGAAGACTTTATCTTCAATCTTCTAAGTGTCTACTTCGAAAGAATATCTTTTAAGTCTCAGAAGACTGAGTTTAGTCTTCGGAAGCTCTTCGGAAGATCACTATGTAAGCTTCGAAAGTTGCAGCATTGCTTTCCAAAGTTGCAGCATTGCCTTCGAAAGACTTCTCTTAGTTGTACAGATTTCTTCTAAGTGTTTTTTTGATTGCATCAGCCTCAATAGATCCAACAAACTCCCCCTAGGCTGATGCTACCAAAACTACACTTCCTTCTTCAACTTTTAACTCCTCTTCAGTTCTTGTCTTTTGTTTAATTCAGCAAGATGAAGGTTGTCGATATATCTTCTGATGTGAGCATCTATCATGGAGTTGAGGGATTGGTGAATGGTCTCTCTGCTAACTCAACAATATCCAATTTGCTTATGTACCAGAGATGAGACATTGAACCTGTTTACCTCTCCATTCTCCCACTCCACAACAAAGTTGTGAGAAGGTTCATCAAACCTCCACTGGATAATTTTCTTCTTAGGAATGAGGGGCAAGTTTGCAGTCTATCCCCATTCCTAGTTTCCAGTAGGTTTACTAATCTTCTTCTTAGCTTTTTCTCTTCTTCATTTAATGAGTCAGAGCTTAAGGCTAGAAGATTGAGTGATTGGTATAGAGTCTCTCGGGGTAGATCTAGGAAGCCATTTCTTGTGAGAGAGCTTGAGGATCCATCAATGTATTTTAATATGATTAATCCTTCCTCATAAGAGATGCTAGTCACATTTGAGCAGTTGTTGAGTCTCCTTTGATCTCCCCAATCTCTTCTAAGGTTGGAGTTTTGGATGGTTCAGAGGATGGTTTGGTTATTGATTGGGTTTTAGGTTGTGTTTCGGGTTGTAGAATGTGTAGTGGTGGTGGTTGTTGAGAGGCAGAGGAAGATGGTAGTGGTAAGGTGGATGGTGTGGGATTAGGGGTGTATTGTTCAGTGATGGGTTCGGTTTTGATGGGGAAAGAGAAGGGTATAGGTTCAATGATGATTTCAGTTGTTGTTGGTTGCGGTTTGGGTGCTAGTTTGGGTTTCATCCTCTGTATCTCCTGAGATACCTCCTTCCTTCTTCCTAAGCGAATATTAGCTTTGATATCACTAACTTGTCACTGTAGGGTCTTCTCTGACATTGGCCAAACTTGCCTTCCAGTTAAGCCATGTGCCCTGAGATAAGCCTTCATCTCGGCTTTATCTCCCACTTTCTTGGCAGCTGCAAGCTTGGCCTCTTCTTCCTTCTCTCCCTTGCTTTCTCCCTAGCAGTTTTCTTTCTTTCCTTACTGATTTGATCCTGTTCTCTGTTGACAAGAAGCAGAATCATCTCATTCTCATGAGGACCCAATTCCTCTTGAGAATAGCCTCTTGAGCACCGGAAGGCTATCCTCTCCATCATTTTCTTCAACTTAGCTTCTTTTTTCATCTTCCTTGCCTTCTCCTCTTTAGCCAACCTTGCTGCATTCTCCTTTTCTTTTGGCAGCAAGGTTGCCTCTTCCAATTTCAAGCTTATCAAGTGGGAGTAGTAGCATTTCTTCATTTGCTACTCCCAAGCTGATGAGCCTGTCAATCACATCCAACCTATTCTTTTCATTGATAGACTCCTGAGATGTTACTGCTGCTTTGCTGCTTGCAGCCAACAACTTCTCAGTAGGGAGTCTACTCTTTCTTCTCAATTTGTGTAACCTCTCATCCTCACGAAGTTCCTCATCAGTCATCTTCCTCTTACCTTTGTAATCATGAGAAGATACTTCCTTAGGAGATTCTGGTTTTGAGGGTTGAGGTTGAGAGGACTGAGGATGAGGTTGAGAAGTTTGTGGTTGATCTTATGGTATTTGTTGAAGGATAGGAGTTTTAAGGAAGTCCTCATTGTTCACCTCAGAGGCTAGATCAAGGATGGCCTCTGTGAGAATTAGTTCATCAGACCGAGATGATAAGCCAGCAATCACTTTTGCAGCTTGATGTTGCACCATCTGTCCCAAATGAGACAGTTGTTGGGCCATCAGTCCCTATTTCCCCTTTGAAGTAAATCTCAGGTTCCATAGTGACCTTAGGTTGACCAACTTCCACCTGAGTGGTAGGTGATGCACTGAGCCTTTGAAGCTCTTCTGCTCCAAAGTAGGTTATGCCAACATCAGGGGATGGTTGTTTAAGTGAGGAGCTCATCAGAAACTGTGTGAAAAATTTATGAAGGTTAATGAGCATCCTTGGGTCCACTTAAAAACTCAAAGGAGGTGGTTGTGGGAAAATAGTAGATGATTGCTTTTGTGGAGGTTAAAGGGAGGATAAAGTTGTAAGAGTCAAAGATTGAGGTTCCTCAGAAATTTGAGGTTCCTTATGAGCTTGAATCTATACATTCTCCCTTTTTTGGTAGCATCATCTTGAGAAATAGATGAGCTAGAGGAAGAACTTAAAGAAATCTGAGTTGGTACATGCCTGACAGACTTCTCAATCTGTGTCTCAGCTAGTTTTGCCTTGAGATCTTCAATCTCAAGTTGTTGAGTGGCAGACCTGTTTTCTAAGATCCTAACCTTGAATTCAAGGTCTGAGACCTTAGAGAGCAGGTACTCAATGGTGAGTTTCAGTTTTCCCTCATTTTCATGTTAAGAATCACGGGGAGATGAGACAACATACCTAGTATGTATATCCTCATAACCAGTAGTGGTTTCTTGGCACCCTGGATTCCTTTGCTCAATGATATCTCTTTCAGAGATGTCAATGGTAGAGTTATCGTAAACTCAGTCTCATTGATGTTACCACTGTCCTGAGAGCTCAATGAGAGACTCTTAGTAGTGGCAGCTGAGCCTACATGAGTCCCCTGCACACAATTGGGACTCACCTTAGTTATTGGTTGCTGATATGGGTCAGAGATCAGAGGTTTCCTTTGGCTATGTTAATCTAAAGATAGGTGTGATAGATCAACTTCATAGCTTTGAGGAAATATGAAATCCTCATCAGTTTGGGTTAAAGGTCAGTGAAGGATATGGTAGATATTCCTAATGACCCGGGACCTTGGTCAACATCTAATGACTCAGAGCCAGTGATGTGGCTGTCTCTTTTTGGTTGCTCAGGAGAGTATTGTGACTTATCATGAGGGCTTGATGTTTGGGTGATGGGCTCATCAGGTTGAGACTGAGGAGACTCAACACTGATATTGAGGTCAATTGGAGGGGAAAGTTGGACCTCAGGCTGAGTGGGAGCCCGGTGTTCCACTCTAGCCTTTTTGGGCTGAACAGAGGGGGCTTGTTCAATCGGAGTAGATTGAACAAGGGTTCACTTAGGACGTCTTTGATAAAGGTGTTTGACAGGTAAGGAGGCCTTTTGGAGTGGAGTGGTGATGGCTGGTGTGGGTTCATCACCTGTTGGTTTAATAGTGATATAACCAGGAGCCATAGGCTCAAGCATACCTGGAAGCAGAGGAGTGAACTTTCCAGTGAAATTAGTGGATATCTTCTCCAGCATTCGGAAGATACCAGACCACATTTGAGGAACTACTAGAATATCTTTATATTCTAGTTTATCCAGGTCTAGTTCACAGTTGATAAAGTGCTGAAGAAATCGATATTCTTAATGAGATTTCCCCTCAAGTTATTCAAAACAAACCTGGAATAGTTGAACCTCAGGCCTTTGACCAACCCATGAACTAAACAGCCTAGTTCATAAGGGATTTGATCCCAACCTCCTGATTTGTTAGACAGACTATGAAGGATAATGTGTAGTAAGTACTTCCAGTTGTAGGAGAAATTAAATTAGTAGACTGTGGACTTACTTACATCACCTCCATATCCCATTTGAACATAGGTGTCTTCTAAATCAAGTCTTGGAAATTCAGTTGGGGCTCCAGCATCATGAAGCTCCAAATGTTCCCTAATAGTGGTTTCACTCACCACTATCTCTTGTCCACAGACTCTCGAACGAATTACCCTTTCATTCTTGATGATTTCATTTTGACCATTTGTCCAGAAGTCATACATATAGTTAGAGTAGATGGTGGGGTTTATTGTGAGAGCGGGAAGGTATATGGATTGTGTGAGGAACTGACTGATTTGAGCAAATTGTTATCTGTAGATGAATCAAGGATAGCAATCTGGTTATATTACGGGTTTAGAGCCATTGTTTGAGAATTTGAGGAGGGAATTCAAGCTTGAAGATTATGGTGGAAATAGTAGGCTAGGGTTTTGACAGTGGTAAAGAAAATATAAAAGAGAGTTGGAGTCCTTTAAATATAGGGTAAAAGATCAAACCGATAAGGTGAAATGACACTATGCGGCTTGATTTGACAGAGGCGGTAGGATGTTTTATTCAAAATACTCCAACAATCTTCCAGAAAATCTTACCTTTTACAGAGTGGGACCCAAATGTTTCCGTTACAATTTTAAAGTATTCTTCCGATAATACCTGCTTCCGAGAGAACTTTTAAGTTTCTCTCTCCTGACTATCTTCCGAAGCCAAATTTGTTACCGAAGCAAAATCTGTCATAAAGACTATTTTGCTTCCGAAGGGAAAATGTGGTTCCGTAGAAGTAGAAAGTTTCCTTTGGAAGAGGGTTGATCTATGATCAATTTGTCTTTCGAGGCATAAATCTATTAGGAAGATGTGTCTGGATTAGAGGAATTCTCCTTCGGAAGAAGATTAAGACTATCTTTCGAGGGTAAATTTCTCTTCGGAAGAGTTTATACTTCAAAAATTTTGAAGAAATATTTTTTGTAACAGGGCTTATGTTGTAAATAGACACATTAGACTTAACATTTTGTACAAAATAATTAGTCAAGGTTTATCATCCCAATAGCTATAATTAAATACTTAAATCTTTGTTCATCAAAAGCTTTGGTAAACAAATCGACATATTGTTCATTTGAGTCAACTTTGACCAATTTGATTAGATTTTTCTCATTAATATCTCTAATGAAATGATACATGATGTCGATATGCTTTGTCTTAGAGTGCTTGACCGGATTTTCAGTGATTGAGATAGCACTCTTGTTGCTATGTGAATGGGAGTCTCCATGAAGTTGAAGCCATAGTCTAACATCTGATTTTGAATCCATAGTAGTTGAGCATAGCAACTAGTTGCAGCAATATATTCAGCCTTAGTAGTTGATGTTGAGACACATAATTTCTTCTTACATTGCCAGGAGATGATCCTTCCACCAAGAAATTGACATCCTCCTGATGTGGATTTCTTGTTGATGTTATAGCACCATAATCACTGTCAGTATAACCATAAAGGTTGAAGTCTTTGTTCTTAGGATACCAAAGGCCCAGTTTGGGAGCTCCTTTGAGGTATCTAAGTATCCTCTTGGCAGTGATGAGGTGAGACACCTTGGGAGCATCTTGATATCTTGCACATATGCATATAGCAAACATGATATCTGGTATGCTTGCAGTGAGATACATTAAAGATCCAATAATTGCCCTGTATTGATGCTGATTAGTATCCTCCCCCTCAGAGTTAGGACTAAGATTTTGATTTCTTTGTATAGGTGTCTTAGCTGGTTTACAATCCTTCATCTCAAATCTTTCTAAGATGCCCTTAACATATTTAGATTGATTTATGAAAAAGCCATCTTCCATTTGCTTACCTTGAATTCCCAGGAAAAAATCCATCTTTCCCATAGAACTCATCTCGAACTTCTTTCTCATGATGTTTTCAAAGTCTTTACACATTTGGTCATTTGAGGAAACAAATATGATGTCATCAACATAAATTTGAACAAGCAAGCTGTCCTTCCCTGATCTTCTTATAGATAATGTCTTGTCTATGGTGCCTCTGGTGTATCCATTCTTAAGAAGAAATTGAGATGATGTCTCATACTATAGCCTTGGTGCCGGATGCAGCCCATAGAGAGCTTTATCTAATTTGCACATATAGTGGGGGTGCTGTGGGTCTTCAAAACCAGGTGGTTGACACACATAGACTTCTCTGTCGATGTCCCCATACAAAAATGCACATTTGACATCAAGTTGATGCACTGTGAAGTTCTTGGATGCAGTAAAAGCAAGAAAGATTCTTACAGCCTCAAGTCTTGCAACAGGTGCAAAGACAGCAGTGTAATCTATTCCTTCCTCTTATGTATATCCTTGAACTACAAGTCTAACTTTGTTCTTGATAATCAAACTTCTATCATCTCTTTTGTTCCTGAACACCCACTTTGTGCCAATGGGAACTTGACCAGGTGGTAGTGGACACAGATTCCACACCTTTTGCCTTTCGAATTGAAGCAATTCCTCTTGTATTGATTTAACCCAATTGTTGTCCATGAGAGCCTCTTTACCTTTTTAGGTTTCATTTGAGAGAGAAAGAATGAGTACAAGCAGACCTTCTCATTATGAGTTTGTCTCCTGGTTCTCACACCTTCTGAGACTTACCCAATGATGTTTTCAGCTAGATGAGTTGTTATGAATCCTGATTCTGGGAATAACATCTAGTTGCATAGGTAGATCCAGGTTTGAATGATTCATATCAGGATTATTAGCATTGGTTCCAGCTGATATCTCTCTTTCATTCAATAAAGATTGATTGAATGAATGAGTAACATCATCAAAAATGTTTTGTTGTTAGATAGTATCTTCAGTTGCCTGTTCCTCCTGATAGCTATCTTTATTAGCTTGGTGTTGAGAAATGGAGTTGTCATCTGAAGTGACTTGATGCTCATTTAGCTGACAACTGGTTGAAGCTCTATTATTTCCTGAGAGATTCAGACTTTCAGGGCTTGTAGTGGTGGGAGCTTGTTCTTCATTCCTTCTTGGAGAATTTGGAATGGGTCTGGGCAACTCAAATATTTGATCATCATCTGAGTCACTTTGAGTTCTTGTTCTAGCTGAAACATTCTCACAAGATTATTTAGAATAATTGGGAAACAATTCTAAGTAAAAATATGATCAAGACCATTTCCCTTAACACAAGGAGTGTGTCATTTACAACTATATTGGATGAATCCTCAAATTGTTGATTCTTAATGTTGTATACTCTATAAGCTTTGAAGCTTGAAGAGTATCCAACAATGATAGCATCATATGACTTTTCAACAAATTTTGCCAAATTGTCCTTATGTTAAGTATGGTGCATCTGCTACCAAAGGACCTTAGAAAGCCAATGAACGGTGTCCTCTTATTCCATAACTCATAAGGGTTCTTTCCATGGGGCTTAACAATAAGAACCCTGTTCTACACATAGCATGCAGTGCTGAGTGCCTATGCCCAGAAAGTTAAAGGCTGCTTTGAATCAGCCAATATGGTTCTTGTGAAGTCCGGGATCGGTAAACATCCGAGCACGTTCTTGACGGAAGGATAAATAACAGCAATAACCAAAAGTCAATCAATAACACGAACAATAATCGAAAGATTTCATTGATAAAACATAACGATTTTAAGCTCGTTACAACTTAAGAATGAAGACTTTTGGCAAGGGGAGATCGAGCATGATCTCCCCTCTCATCCGGCAGCACCTGGGCGCCAGGAACCCTATGAAAAACCCTTAGGTTTCTACACATTGAAACTGGTATATATAGGCCTCGGCCCATATTAGATGCGACTGGGCCCATTCATGCGATTGGACCATGCGTATGGTCCAATCGTACGACTGGACCATTCTTATGGTTCAGTCTTACGAATGCCCCAATCGCATCTTTCAGTCGCACGACTGGTCCATTAGCATGGCTCAGTCGTACGACTGAGTCTCATTCGCATATGCTCCTGCGAATGACCCAGTTTCATGTGTTTACAAAGGTGTATAACATTAAGCCTAGACTATTCGTCAAGCGACGGACACACTATATATGACTATATATGCACCAACAGTTCTTGCAGCCTCAATAAGTGTCCTATTCCTCCTCTTAGCAACACCATTCTGTTGAGGAGTTCTGGGAGCACTATATTTTCGTGTAATCCCTTTTGAGTTACAAAACGAGTCAAGAACTTGATTTTTAAACTCAGTCTCTTGGTCACTTCTAATTATCTTTACCCTGTGATCAATTTGATTTTCTATCTTAAGAATAAAAGATTTTAAGGTTCTAGTAGTTTCAACCTTAGTTCTTAAGAAGAATACCTATGTGAATCTAGTAAAATCATCAACTATCACAAGGCAATATGATTTCCTTCCAATGCTTATTATACTTGTAGGACCAAATAGATCCATGTGCAATAAGTGTAATGGGGTAGTGATAGAGTTAACTTCTTTGGATTTATGGGATGCCTTGTATTGCTTCCCTTTTAGACAAGCAACACAGTTGTCTTTACAGAAAAACTCCTTTTTAGCATACCATGTACCAAGTTATTCTTAGCCACTTTATCATTGTTTTAAAATTAACATGACACATTCTTTTGTGCCAAAGAGTTGACTCATCACTGTTTGCTTTGGAAAGAAAGCATGATATTTCACCCAGTGGAGAAGCATTGTTCATATCCAGCTTCTACATATCTACTTTCCTGGGAGATCTAAGAAGCACCAATTCCTTAGGAATTGTCATCCCGGGTTTAAGGATAATGCACTCATGTTCTATGAAAAGCATTTGATGCTTTTGATCACAGAATTGAGAAACACTTAAGAGATTGTGTTCAAGCTGTTTGACAAAGTGTACTTTATCAACTGTTAACTTACTATTGGACACATTACCTCTACCAGAGATGTATCCTCCGGCTTATCCTCCGGCTTCACCTCCAAACTGAACAGCACCTCCATCAAAATTTTGAAATTGTTGAAGAATAGATCTGTTCCCTATCATGTGCCTGGAGCATCCACTATCCACAATCCAAATGTTTCCATTTTTATCATATGGATGTCCCTACACAAAGGTGAAACAGTTAATTTTTATTGGAAACCCAAGCCTTGTTGGTCTTGGGTTCTTCCAAAGATGATAGCATAATTGAACCAAAGTGTAAGCATGGGGGTTTAATAGTGGTTTGGGAAGAGGAGGTTTAGGCTGCAGCATCTTCTTTGATCTTCCATTCCATCTTTTGGTTGATCATTGAAGATGAGCTTGATGAAGCTTAGGCAGCAGAGCATTCTTCCGAAGCTTCTTTCTTTTCAGAAGGAGCTTTCACAACCTTTTCTTCCAAAGCAGTCTTCTTTTCGAAAGGTTTGAGAGGTGCTTTCTTATTCTTTGGAACCCTTTTTGGTTTGTCTTCCGAAGCTACTTTCCTCTCGGAAGAAGATGTTTCTTCCAAAAGAAACTTGGCTTCGGAAGCTTGCTTTCCTTTCTTCAACATTTGGGCCTTGTTATGTGGTCCAAATGTGAGACCTTCCTTGGCTACTCCTTTCTTTACCCTGTTTGCATAATGAGTGCTTGCAGGATTGTAGAAACAATCTTTGGCCATGTGGTTGTGCAGACCACACATTATGCATTCAGTGTTTGCTTTGATGGGACATGCAGGATGTTGCTTCTTGGTCTTCTTGTCCTCTTCAACAGCTTTCCCTTTTTGCTTCAAATCCTTCAATTGGATAGGAGTATTAGTACTATACTCCTGTACTGAATATGAGCTTATGACCATTGGAATCCAGCTGAGATGAAAACACCCTTTTGCCTTGGATCAATTTTCATTTTAGACTCAGCCACCTTCTTGGCAGTTCTTTTGGCTGCTTGAATCTTGTTCTCTCTTTCTTTGGTGGTAAGAGATTTGTTTTTAGCTGAGGGGATGAGGTTTTCTACCTTGTCGTTCTCTGTGGTGATGGTAGTAACCATTTTTGCATCACTCGTCTTCTTAAGAGATAGTGGGTCAATAGTTGGAACCTCTTGCTCATCAGTACCACATCGTGACTGTCTAATAGACACATAGGAATATGGTGGAGCAGTTTTATTGGTTCCTAACCCATTCTTGTTTTGATAACATTCCTTTGAGTGAGTAGTTGATGCAAGAATGTTGTTGAAGTTATGCTCTTGGATAGCATACTTCTTTGCTTTAGCCTCAGCTATTACTAGCTGGGCTTGAGCCTCGGTCAACTTTGAAACTAAGTCTTTTATTTGAGCCCTGTAGTTGGAGTGCTCATGTTTTAAAGTAGATGTAGTGTTTTCTAACTCTTCAATTTTTAGTTTATAGTCAGATTCTGCTCTTTTAAAATCAGCTTTTAGTATGTTCAAAGACTCAATATCATATTTTAGTTTCAAATTGTATTCCTGGTACAACTTAACCTTAGCTACACAGTCAGACATATAGAGATGTTCACATACCTTGGTATCATCTGTGCCAGCCATGAGAGCTTGAGCAAGAGTGATATCTTGTACCATAAAGCTCCAATCAACTTCTTGAGCAACAGTTACAGTTTTCTCTATTCGCTTGGTTGCCACTTGCGTGGTAGCATGATGTTGAGAGGCTTGGGCTGCTCCAGGATTAGATTTTGGAGCCTTGCATTCCCTTGTAAAATGACCAAGTTGATTACAGTTGTAACACTTAGCCTTTGACTTGTCAAACCCGAATTTGCTACTTGCTGGGTTCTGAGGGAATTACCTTCCAGATCTCTTGTAGAACTTTTTTGTTCTGTAGGTAAGGAAAGCCATTTGTTGATAATGTCCATGAATTCAATATCATCTAGACTGAAACACTCCAGAACATCAAAACAGAATTGGAGATCACTAGAGTGTTCCTTTCCTGAGACAAAAGACAATTTTCCTGAAAAGGACCTTGTTGAGCTTGTTGGCACTTGGGTGTCTCATGGAAAGTGATGTAAGGTCCAGATGAACATGATGGTTGTTGGTTGTAAGTCAGGTATATTTTGGAATAGGGAGTTCTTGCACCTTTAACAACATATAGAGCATTGCTGACAGGGGTGGTTGAGCTACTATTCATCAGCCGCTTACTCAGATTTTCCATCTTCATACGGTATCCATCAAGGATTCCATATAGTTCAGTCATAGCGAGTGTTCTAAGATTTTTAGATCTCCTGATAGAAACACAATAGAAAGTCCATTCATGAGGAAGAGCACTCATGAATTTCCTTACTATGTCTCTCTTTTCAAGAGTTACACCCATGGACTGCAGAGATGCTATCAGATTCATGTATCTAATGTATTGTTGACTCAAGTTTTCACCATCAATGTAGGTGAAGTTCTCGAACTGTTGCTTCAGAGCATCCTTCTTGGATTCTTTGGATTCCGAGGAACCAAAATACGTTAGCTTCAAAGCATCAGAGAGTTCTTTGGCTGTAGTGCAATGCTCAAAACCTGCCATGATCGAGTTTGGTATGGCAGTGAGCAAGACAGTCATAGCTTTGCTATCATTGTCTTTCTTCTTGTAGTCTTCATCAGAATAATCTTCGACTTCCTTTTCAATCATGGCACCATCTTTAGTTGATGAAGCCACTTTTGGTATGTATGGTCCATGAGTAATGGACTTCCACATACGGGAGTCTTGATATTTGATGAATCTTTCAATGCGTTGACACCAGTGCCTGAAGTTATCAGGGGTGATAATGGGAGGTTTGATCATGGTTCTCATTTCTGGTTTAACAGAGCTCTGATTAAGGGCCATTTTGGTTGAGTGAGTAAGTTTGAAGAAACAAGGGTGATTTGGGATGGTTAGATCTCACAATCGAGAGCCTAGACGCTCTGATACCAATTGAAGGATCGATATTGTTCTCTCAACACGTAGTATTTCTTACAAACTGTTAAATGTCACTCGTTTGATGAATGCAGAATCAAAAACTCAGTTGATAATAGTATAATAAGTAAAGAACACAAGAAATGGTTTTCAAGATACTTGTATATATTATCTCTCAACTAAGTATTACAAGGCTCATGCAGAAGCATAGATACTAAGTTACAATGAGCGACTATATATACAACTATCTACAGCTTGTATATGTAGATAACATGTTAGGACTTACTTCTAAACAAATACTACATTGCTAGAGGTAGGGTATCTTAGATAAAGTATTATCTAAGATAAGTTAGTCATGACAGGTCCATGACTTACCTTTTGGTCACCAACTAAAGGTGGCAGTTGTACTAGCTAAGGAATGGTGAACAGTGGATAAAGTAAGGTCAACCACATGAACGTGGAAAGCATCTTGCAGAGAATCAGAGTAGGCAGCAAGTGTCAGTCGGACCATACTTTGTCCACTGGTTCATACTGTGATTCTTCCGAAGTTAAAATGGCTTCGAAAGAATAAGTTTTTCTGAACCATTTGTACTTTGGAAGACTCAGCTTCTTCCGAGACTTTGTCTTCGGAAGACTTTATCTTCAATATTCTAAGTGTCTACTTCGGAAGAATATCTTCTAAGTCTCGGAAGACTGAGTTTAGTCTTCGGAAGCTCTTCGGAAAATCACTATGTAAGCTTCGGAAGTTGCAGCATTGCCTTCGGAAGACTTCTCTTAGCTGTACAGATTTCTTCTAATTGTTGTTTTGGTTGCATCAGCCTCAATAGATCCGACACACACATATAAATAAATACAAATACATACACATTTATACATAAATATACATACATAAAAGCACATACACATGAAATCTTAAAATTACTAATCTTGTCACAAATAGAACATACGGTAAACCTATCATACTTAACCACTTTTCTTATTTAAATGTGCATATATGTGCATCTTATAATATATTATTTAAACTGAACAACATGCTTATCTTAAGTACTCTTAAACTACATTTCATTGTTTGTGGAATCACAAAATTGCTTCTCTAACGTAAACACATTTTAATCCAGAACTGATCATAATATAGAAAGAGAAAATAACTCCCTCATCAAAATAAATGGGGGCAATATACTAAACCACACATTAGGAATTCGAACTTGCTCGAAACCTGAAATCATAGAGAGAAGGGGAGAAAGTTGCGGAAGACAAAATGAGGAGAAACAAAAAATGCAGTCAAGTTTATGGGTTTGCACCTTGTCATGACGACATGTAGTTGCCATAAAAAACCAAAAAATGATGTTTTCTTTAAGCAAATAATTTCAATGATAAAAATAAAAAATAAAACTTATAGCGTCAACATGAATGTCATTGGTACAGACTAACTTAAAAATAAAATTTAGATATGTTGTTTTTATTAATATATGCAGAGTGTAAGGAAAAAAAAGGAAAGAAAAAAAATAGGAACTCGTTGGCATGTCGACGCAATAAGTTTACCAAAGGCACATAATTTATTCAATATTCCCGCCCTACCCATCACGCCGTCATTTCATCGCTATTGACTGGTCAAAATTATTTGAAAGCTTATTGTTTAAACATGTCAACAGTATAGCCCTAGCTATGGCACCAACAAGCTTCATCGCTATATATCCCTCAACGCTATAGCTATGTTATCTTGTAGTGTTAGATTAAAGAGATTGGGGTCAAACCACATCAACTAAAATCTAGTTTACCCAAACATTTAATACTTAACCATGCTTATGTTTCTTCCATGTTCTACCGTTTAGGACAAGATTATGAGCATCTTGTACCAACAAATGAAACAAATTAAACGTGTTAACCAATTTGTTTGTGATTCTATTGACCAGTTGTTCGTGAGATTCATGTGTTCGGGTGAATGATTTTGGTAAAATATTATTATTTTGATTAAAGAACAATGAATGGTTCAAATGTTTGATGTGGATGGTTCAATGTCTATGGCCGGCGTTGTTTGGAATCTGCTGGTTGATATTCCTTTGAGATTTTCCTAGTGTCTAGTATCTACATCTTCTTTAGAGAACATGACCCACATGCCACAAGTGGCGTAGCACATGTATAAAATATGGTTTTAAGAAGTCTTAATAATGAAATCGAAATGGAATCTTTGAGCGACGTCTGGTGATAAAGTGACATGCACCTTCACAAAAGGTTAAGGGTTCAAATACTGCATAGTGCATGTTATGATTTAAGAGTAGAGTGAGTACGAAGTGCATGTTCAATAGTAAAAAAAAAAAAATCGAAACGGAGTCCTCGAGTCTAGTCGTACTGTGATATATACATCAACTAAAGGTTGTGGTTCAAATATGGAAGACTACATGTTGTAAATTTAAGAATAGAATGGGAATAGCGTAGATAGTTTGCGTGTTCACCGGTAAAAAATATATCAAAATGGCTATGTTATTAGGACCGGATCGGACCGGCCGGTCCGAGTGGTTCGATCGGGGATCGGCTAGGTGGCCGGTCCGGTTAACTATGGATCGTTTTTGTCTGGTCGAACCGGCCGGTTCGTCCCGAACCGGTGGTCGGACCGGGAAACGGACCGGTTCGGACCGGATTTTGGTATTTCTTTTATTTTTATGGGTAAAAAACGGTGTGTTGAACCATAAATTAGTGTGTTGGATATACAAATATAGTTAGGTTTTATATATAACTATAAAATACATATATAAATCATATATAAATAACTTATATTTAGTTAAATATATAACAATATATATATATAATATACTATATATATAATTATGACGTCATCCGATTCTTAAATCCGGTTCGACCGGTCCGACCACCAAACCAGTAAGACGTTCGCTTTAACGTCCGATCCGGTTCTGAAAACATTGTCAAATGGAGTCCTCAAGGGATACTCCGAGTACAGTGATGTATATCTTGACAAAAGTTGCGGGTTCATTTACTGAATAGTACATGTGATTTTAATAGTATAATTAATATAGAGTAGAGAGTTTGTGTTCACCGGTTCAAAAATTAAATCGAAATGGAAAAAATAAAGCATTTAAAAACCTAGAATAGAATAATTGTGTTTAGATTAGCAGCTTAATGATTTGGCCAAGAACAATAATTCAATTTAAAGAATAAAATGATTGTTAGAATTAATATTAGATTAGAAGCATAAACTTGAAAAAACATGTTATTGGAATTTAAAATATGAAAAACTATCTTATTCCATTAATAAGTCAAAACACCCTTGTTAGATGTAATTCTCAAATCAACTTTCTGTAATATTAGCCAATTAACTATAACCGTGTGTTGCGACAAATCCTATTAAAACTTACATAGGCGCAGTTTTTTCTAGTTCATTTTAGGATCATAAGTTTCAACGGTAGCCGTAAAAGTTATGAAAAAATGTGTAATTATGAGAACTTGAGGCTTGAGGCTTAAGCGGCAAGCCCAAAAACCAACGGCCCAAGATGCAATTCTAAAAATAATTTTAACAAATAAATATATGAACTATAGAAAAAATGTGCAAAATTCAAAAAAGAAAAAAAAAAGAAAAAGAAAATAAAGCTTTACCATATGGCAGGGTATGATTGGAAACTCGCATGTGTCTCCATGAAATCACCACTGATCTTTCAAATTGTGTTATTAGTAAGGGGCCTACTAAAGAGACGCCCTCCAGGATATCTGGACGCCCTCTTTACGGCCCGTAAGGCCCTTCACGGGCCGTATGGTCTGTCGCAAGTCAAATCGGTCATTCAGAAACGTAATTCAAAAACGTAACGGCCCGTGAATATGATCACGGTCGTGTTTATTTACGGCCCGTGAATTTCTTCACGGCCCGTATGGAATTCGTCTTACGGGCCGTGAACTTACTTACGGGTCCTAGTTTCACTTTTAATAATTTGACGAGATATATTATTCCTCGTTTTTCGTGTAATTTTGTATTTATTACGTATTTGATATGACGTAATATTCCTCGATAGTCGTGTAAATTTGTATTTATTACATTATTTGATATGACGTAATATTCCTCGATATTCGTGTTAATTATGTGACGAGATGCAATATTCCATTTCAACTACTATATAAACGTTAGTTTATAAATTCATTTCATAATTCAACGATATAAATTCATTTCATTTCAACTACTACATAAACGCAATATTCCATTTCAAGTACTATATAAACGTTAATATCTAACGTTACGATGTCTTTCTGGGATAGCAACTATTTATTTGGTTCGGAATATAACTATTACCCTCAGGAGGGTTACGGTTATTACGAAGAGGCTGCTTCAAACTATCCAGGACAGTTCGCGTCCAATTACGGCGGGAATGACGGCGGCGATGACGGGGGTGATAACGGTGGCGATAGCAGCGGGGATAATGACGGTTCTGGTTCCGGTAAAAAGGGTTTATACGACACGAATCAGGTTATAAGATATATCATATTTAATTTTACTTTCATTTTACTATCATTTAGTAATAACTAACTAAAAATATTAAATTGATTAGGTTTTCTCATCTCGTGAAGAATTAGTTGATTGGGCAACTAAAGTGGGGCGAGATAATGGGTTCGTTATTGTCACCAAACGTTCAAAAAGAAATTCGAATGGTTTGGTGGTTAAAATTTGGTTGAAATGCGATCGGGGTGGTGTATATAAGGGAGCATCCACTCTAAGAAAAAGTGGCACGAAAAAAACAAACTGTCAATTTGAATTGCAGGGTAAGTACCAGATGCAGAGAGATGGGTGGATTATAGTTGTTGTGGATGATACTCATAACCATGAACCTGCTGAACACCTGGAAGGACATGCATACGCAATGAGGCTCACCGAAAATGAGCTTTCTACTGTAAGGAATCTGACCGAGCAAAATATTGACCCTCGAAACATTCTAGGCACGTTGAGGGAACAAAATCCCAATAACGTGTCTGGGTTACGAACCGTATATAATGCTCGGGCAAAAATAAAAGTCCACCAGAATTGGTGAAACCCCAATGCAGGTTTTTTTTTTCTATACTACAACAACATCAATATATTTACACCCCTCACATTGAGGAACCGACAAATACCGTCGACGGGGTTTTTTTTATACATCCCACATCTCACACATTATGGCGTGCTTACCCACACGTGCTGATGATTGACACAACATACAAAACTAACTTGTATAAAATGCCTTTTGTTCAAATGGTTGGTGTGACATCCACCCTGAAATCTTTTTCTGTTGCTCACGCATTCATTGATTATGAGCGTGAAGCCAACTTCAGATGGGTGTTAGAGCAACTAAAAGCAACGCTGGAAGATAAGTGTATGGAGCCCCGTGTTATACTAACCGACCGAGACCTCGCTCTGATGAATGCGTCAGAAGAAGTTTTTCCGAGTGCTGTTCGATTACTTTGCAGATGGCATATTTCGGAAAATATTGCTAAACATTGTAAGGCGAGTTTTTCAAATGAAGAGTGGGGTGCTTTTCAGCATGTGTGGTCGGTACTTATTAACTCTGAAACGGAGGACATATACGCTTATAATTACGACCGGCTTTATCGCAGATTGGTGTCCAACCATTCAAGTAAGTTTTCTAGTGTTATTCTTAAAAATATATGTATATTTATATAAAAATAAGTGCATTTTTTTAATAGGAGTGCTGATGTACCTAAAAAATAACTGGTTGGACCCCTACAAAGAGAGATTTGTGTCGGCGTGGATAAATAGAAGTTATAACTTCGGTCAGCACACAACGAACCGAGTTGAGAGCCAACATTCGTTGTTGAAAAGTTACCTGAAAGCAACCAATAGCACCCTGGATAGATTTATTCCTTTCATTAATAATATCTTAGCTACCCAGGAAATTGCTATAAAAGAAAGTTTTACCAAAAGCAAAATCATGCTTTTGGTGCAGCATAATCATGAAGTGCTTAAATTGCTGCGAGGTAACGTTTCTATTGCGGCTTTGGATATGTTAGTCGGTGAGATTAACAGGATACATCATCTAATTATATCCAAAGAATCATGTGGCTGCCATCTTTTTACCAGCTTTGGTCTTCCGTGTGCTTGTAAATTAAACAATTACTTTCAAACAGGTGAATGTTCTTTTACGTTTTTATTTTTTCATGAAAACTTTTATTATATTTTATTTAATATATTATTTTATAGGTCAATGTATCCCGCTCGATGCCATTGATGTTTTTTGGAGGAAGCTAGATTTTTCACCCGCGTATATTGTACGGGAGGTTCAAGTAGATGTACATAAAGAGATGGAGATGGTGACAAAACATTTACTTGTCCAACCCGAAAGCGTGAAAAGATCTTTGATTAATATTTTCAAATCTTTCGTTACTCCTTCAAAAACGGATAAAAAACCTCCTAAAGTCCAAACAAATACACGGGGTCGTCCAAAAAAAGATAAGCAAAAAGAAACAATATTAGACGCCCCCAGACATAGTTCATATGTTCAACCGAGAGAAAATTTTGAAGGTCCGCCAACATATTCAAGTTCGGTGGTGAAGTCAAAACAAGGGCCTTTGCAGCGCAGTCAATCCATGTCTTCAAAATCAAGAGCCAAAGATGGATTATCTCAACAGAGTTCCAAGTTTTCATATATCCCGGGCGACGAAGATAAAAACAATTTTTTCCGGTTTAACCGCTGGATTCCATCATTCTTTTTCCCGTATATTTCAGGTGCGGATGATGTTTTAGCGGACGGCAATTGTGGTTTTCGTGCTATAGCACTCGCACTGGGATATGGTGAAAATCACTGGCGTTTTATACGTACGGAACTTATATCTGAGTTGGATGAAAACAGACATAGGTACGCTGCGATGTTTCCTGATATAAACGAAATAAGGGAATCATTAAACTGGAACGGGTTAGGTGCGGCTCCACACAAAAATTGGATGATAACGGTTTATCGTTTTTGAATGTACTAATAAACGTTTATGTTTTAATAAAATATTTCATTACTGTTCTACATTACACGTCTAGAATACAGTTCGTCTGCCATAAATCTTCGGAATCTAAAGCAAGCATCCTGTAAGCTAACCTCTTGCCACTCTAAAGATCTATTTTGAACCAACCTACGCAATAACATACAAATTACAACTCCCGAATCTCGACCAATATGACCGGCGTTAGGGGGCCAAACGGTTTCACCAGATACCACCAGTTCTTCGATTTCTTCTTGTCCGGAGTGCTGCCAATATTGTATACGTGACAGAAAATGTAGAAAGTACGATTCGAATTGTACGAAAATCGTTCGCGCATTACGATGAATGCACCATGAATCATCACACGTATTTGGTCGGCATTCGTATGGAGAATATATACGAACTTGTAGTGAGTCCATAGAAATCTTAAAAAGATACCAATTTTCTTCGTCATCAGTCATTGGTACGTAAACCTACAAAACAATTTAATTCACGGTTATAAATTTATGATTTTTATTGTAAAACATGAAAACAGTATTACCGTATCAACTTCCCATAACGCGGGATATAGACAGTCACTCCCGTCTCCAAATTCGTTACCATTAACGGACCCCGAGTATATTAAGTTAAACCACTCAAATGGGAGAATCGTCCAACGATCACTACCCGGCAACTCTTCGGTTCTACGTATTTCTTCGTATCTCCATATTGTGAGTCTATTTGTCCACGCCCGAACATGCTATAAAACAACAACTTTTTAATTGTTAGAATTTTAAAATAAAATAAAATATATAAAAAAACTTTAAATCATACCTCTGTACCTAAAGACACGTTTCCGAGTAATTCACGCCAAAATTGTAACGGAATATCGGAATGACCCATGTAATACACTCTACATGTTTGGGAGTCACCGTTACGTATAAAGTGAATAATATTCTGAGACCAGTTCCTCCCGTTCTGCCAATTATGGTTATCTATTGGATCGGGAATACTTTCCACAATATCTCGTGAGTTTGAAGATGACTCATTTTGACGTCTTCTCCTACCTCCACGAGAAGACATTTTTACTGTTTTGTTTCTCACTAACCATATAACAAGTCATATATATATAACGGTTTATATAGAATATTAAATCGAATCAAGGAATAATACGTCGCGTCACATAATTATAAAATTTAAAAGTGCACGCAAAACGAGGAAAGTAAATTCTGAGAAGGACAACTACGGCCCGTGAAGGATCTCACGGGCCGTTATTGAGGTAGTTAACGGGCTGTGCGTGCGGACGTTTACGGGCCGTTTGTTTCTTCACGGGCCGTGATTAGATGCAGTTGTGAGAATTAAATTTCGAAGCCCTCACGGCCCGTAAGGCCCTTCACGGGCCGTGAAGAAAGTCAAAGGGCGTTTATTTATCACCTGACAGGGTGTTCAATTATCATTGGCCTATTAGTAATGAGCGTTGAAAAATAAGTAAGCGCTTTCTAGTTTATTTTAGGATCGCAACTTTCAATGATCCATTCGAAATTTGTAAAAATGTCATAGACTAAATTACAAATTTCATCCTTTATGTTTCGTGAAAATTATGGAATGAGTCCTTTTGAAAAATGACTTTCACTCAGTGTTCTTTTTTACAAAAAGTTCTTACGTAATACGTCCTTTTTACTAACTTGGGTTAAATAATTATGTTATAATAAGTCGAGGGCATTATTGTCATTTCATTGATAAATGACTATTTTTGAAAGTGTTAAAGTTTCTTTTATTCTTCAATTCTATTCATTATTTTCTTTTATTATTTTTATTAATTGATTATTTAGCTTATTTATTTTATATAATATATTTTTTAATTTATTTATTTTTATTATATATATTTTTATTTTATATATATATATATATATATATATATATATAATATGTAACACATAAAATACCACTAATTTTTATTAAACTACTTTAACTCTAATTAAATAGTTTTAATTAATTTAAATTTATTTTTTTAAACATCTAGCTTTCTAACGACTATATTTAAAAAAATAGATCTTAAAGTATTATTCATCTCATTCATTTTTGATTTTTTAAGAAATCCTAAATGGTATATCGATGTGATAATATTTTTTAATCATATTTATAGTACTCATTTTGATCAGTTAAAGATGACTCGACACATAAAGATGCTAATTGGAGTCCTTAATTTACCAAGAAATTAACATCTACAATCACCCGTTTAATTCTTTGTTTGTGTTATTTGATTTTTTAATGTAATTTTAATTTTTAATATATTTAATTCTTAGTTTGTGTAATTTAAAAATGAATTATTTAATTTTTATTTTTAGTTAAAATGATAGCATACTTAAAGATAATATCACAAAATCATAACTCCAAAGTAATGATCATTTAATAAAATTAGCATCGAAAACTTAAATCATGAAAATAAAATACTTCAATCGTGTGAAAGACTGAACAAACTTTTTCACCATATATATAAAAGACGTTGAACATAAGATTGATCATAGAAATTTAAAACAAATTATAATAAAAAATTATTTCAGTTATAAAAATGAATAGAAACTATGAAGTTTCTAAAAAAGTTAAATAGTGTTTGTAAAAATGATCAACAATTCTTGAAGGAACAAAAACATAAGTCAATCACAAATGAAGGAGAAAAAAGTAAGTAAAAAGTAAGCATATAAAATAAACAATTAAAATAGTTTTAAAATGATAAAAGTAATATTTCTAGTCGAAGAAATGAAAGCAATATATTTTATTAAAAAGTTGTTTCAATTTGTAATAGGTTTTTGATATAAACCATAACCCAAACTATTTAACACAGTTGAAAATTTTATACCAAAATGGTATTAAAATTTTTATACCATAAGCCAAACTATTTAGCATAGTTAAAATTTTTATACCAAAATGGTATTAAAATCTTTATACTATAAGCCAAACTATTTTTAATTTTTTTAAACTAATATGGTAATAAAAAAGCGACAACAAAATTAAATTGATTAGTAGTTTAAATTATGTAACATGAAAAAAATATTTTCTCTCTAATTTGTATTCGTACAATTAGAAAAGTAGATAATAAATTTTAAAAACAATATATATATATATATATAATAAATTAAAGTGTGATAAATTTTTAAATAAAGGACACTCAGTGTAATTATAAAAGTTTAAAAACAAGATCCATAATTTTAAACATACTTAAATGATAAAATTTATAATTTACTCAATGTCATATAATTGTGAAATGAACGATAACTCAAATATTGAAGCAAAGTTAAAATAAAAGAAGCAAAATTTAATATATTAGACTAGACTAGTTTTTTTAAAATAATCTATGTCAAAACACAGATAAAAATAACCATATCATAATGACATATATTTAATTTTCTAAAACATTATACGTAAAGTAAAAAAAAATGTTTAATATTAATTATATTTATATATTTAAAATTAAAATGTTCAAAATTTTAACGTGTGAAAGTGGGTTAGATAATGTTATGCATCAATCTCTGGTATCTTTTGTGTGCTTTAGCGACTATACCATTCATATAACTTGCATTGACTAGCGGCGGTCTAAGAAATTTTGTTAACGGGACAAAAATTGTTGGGGCAAAACTAGTCAGTTAAACGAGCCAAGTAAAACATAAGATAACTCAAGTAGTGATTCCAACCTATAAAATAGTGATAGCCAACTAATATAACCTAAAAACATTCAGGATTCAAACGGATAAAAATCACGTTTAAAGGTTATTTCAAATAGGTTTCTAAACTAAAATTCACGAGCTATGCTATGGAATAACTTCAAGAAATGGGAACCAAGGCAATTGGGTTATTTAATAAATTGAATGCAACTCGAAGTTCAAATACATGTTTTCAAATTCAATATAGCATAACATTGCGCACCCTGCTTTCACATGCCGCTCTTATTTAAGGCTTCACCCTTAAGGTCACTTGTGTTGGTAATTTTAGTGTTATCAAATAAGTTGTTAATCGATCAAATAATATTAAAAGTAAAACAAGTTAGGTGTCCCGTGAGTGCAGGTTCGATTTAATTCTAAATATTATTTGCGGCTTTAAACTTAGGCTTCACTTATATTTATTATTAATCGGGTATTATTAAGTGGGCTTCAAAAGTTTGTTGGGTCTTATTTGATTTTAAATGGATTGGCCCAGCTACACATGTGGAATGGAATATTGAGCCTTGGTCAAAGGTATGAACAAAGCGGATTTGAGAGTCAACAGGAGTAGTCCCTTTTTTTCTTTGATAAAAAATAGAAACAATATACAGAGCGTTGTTCTCAAGAACGAGAGAGATATGGTTACTTTCTCCATCGCAAAGATAATATTTTGAATACAAATGAAGTTTTCTCTTTCTAATCCAATAAATTATTCGCGCATAACCCGTGAAATAGGTTTATCTGATAGTATATCATCATTCAGATATAGATCTAGGTTTGATTATTTAAAAATTATATTCAAGTTCCAAAATTCATTAAGTTTCAGGTTTGTTTTTTGGTCCATTTCCGCGTTCTAGACTTTTATTTTCAACAACTAGCAGACATGTTCGTTTTATCTGTTTTTTCTCGGGTGACACATCAAGGTCACATCAGCTTTTCCTATTTTCTTCAGTGTTTACAACTTTTTCCCATTATATAGAGTGTTATCCTAGTTTTTTTTCCGTTTCCTCTTTATTTTTTAATTAAATTTGTTTTTCAATTTGCATTTACATTTCAATTTTAATAATTTAATTAAATAAAATAGAAAATAATACAAACATTCATTAATTGAAATAACATATCATTGAGAAAAAATATCATTTAAAAGTATAAAAAGTACATTATTCAGGTAACATGTAGTATGAGAACTCCCATCCTAACGTTGTGCCTTTTCCCATTTTTACGGAAAAATAACTTTCAGCATTGGCGCGCAGTACGCCAGTGGTCTTTTATGCAAATTTCAATTTCGCTTGTTGTTTTTCTTCTTCCTAGCACTTTTTGATGTTGACGCATCAATCTAACCTGGACTTGTTTGTTCCTTTTGCATAAGCATGAACTTTTCATCTCAAAGGCGGGATCTATGCTCGGCTTTGGTTTACTTAAGACGTCAAAGTTCTCGATCTTTGCCAAAAGTTCTTGTTGTAATGTTGATGTTGCGGGCAATTGTTTACCTTTCCTTGTTAGACACTCAGGTTCTATATTCTCATCATCGGTGAGATCAGTGTTGGGAAATTAAGCTTCTGAAGATGTGTTGTAGTGACCTGGTTATTTATTTTTGTTATTTTGTTGGTTGTGCCTCTTACCTATCGTTGAATGTTGGTCCATGCGAGATAAAAACAAACAATCATCCATGCCTACATGTGTGGAAAGCCTTTTTTTTCTTGTAAACCTCCTTGTAGTCGAAATGGCTTTCGGAATCACTTATTAGTCACCATAGCTGCTACGCCACAAAAGCATCTACTTCTTTTTGGTAAAAGGAATTTCATTTGAGTTGATCTAAAATTCGTTCATCGCATATCATTTGAGTGCGAAAACTAAACCACTATAACACAAGCACAGAAACAACTACACAAAATCCCGGCGAGATCATGTCGTCAAATCGAAAATTTGCGGTGTGAATGGGGTTGGCGGCGATGGTGTCGGACAGTGCCAATGCTCGTTGTGGCCTTACGGCGCGTGTACCCCTACCACCCTTGTAATTTTGTGAAGATATATATGGTCCACTTACCCCACACACTCCCTCCTCGTCAAACAATAATTTACAAAAACTCAAAAAGAGGCAGAAAAAATGGATCATGCACGAGTGCCTGAGGCTTAAGCGGCAAGCCCCAAAACTAACAGCCCAAAATGCAATTCTAAAAATAATTTTAACAAATAAATATATGAACTATAGAAGAAAGGTGCAAAATCCGAAAAAAAGAAAAAAGAAAAGAAAGCTTTACCATATGGCAAGGTATGATTGGAAACTCGCATGTGTGTCGATGAGATCACCACCGATCTTTCAAATTGTGTTATAGTAATGAGTGCTGAAAAATAGGTAAGCACTTTCTAGTTTATTTTAGGATCACCACTTCCGATGATCCATTCGAAATTTTTAAAATGGCATATAGTTGTGAAATGAACGATAACTCGATAAGGAATATTGAAGCAAAGTTAAAATTAAAGAAGCAAAATTTAATATATTAGACCAGACTAGTTTTTTTAAATAATTTACGTCAAAACACAGTTAAATAACCAAATCGTAATGACATATTTTTAATTTTCTAAAACCTTATATGTAAAGGAAAAAAAACCAAAAAATGTTTAATATTAATTATATTTATATATCTAAATTAAAATGTTCAAAATTTTTACGTGCGAAAGTGGGTTAGATAATGTTATACATTAATCTCTCATATCATTTGTGTGCTTCATCGACTATACCATTCATATAACTTGCATTGACTAGCGGCGGTCTAAGAAATTTTGTTAACAGGACAAAAATTGTTGGGGCAAAACTAGTCAGTTAAACGAGTCAAGTAAAACATAAGATAACTCAAGTCGTGATTCAAACCTATAAAATAGTGATAGCCACCTAATGTAACATAAAAACATTCAGGATTCAAACAGATAAAAATAACGTTTAAAGGCTATTTCAAATAGGTTTTCTAAACTAAAATTCACGAGCTATGCTATGGGATAGATTCATGGAATGAGAACCAAGGCAATTGGGTTATTCAATAAATGGAATGGAACTCGAAGTTCAAATACATGTTTTCAAATTCAATATAGTATATCATTCACATGCCGCTCTTATTAAGGCTTCACCCTTAACGTCACTAGTGTTGGTAATTTTAGTGTTATCGAATAACTTGTTAATCGATCAAATAATATTAGAAGTTAAACAAGTTAGGTGTCCCCGGAGTGCGGGTTCAATTTAATTCTTAATATTATTTGCGGCTTTAAACTTATGCTTCACTTATATTATTTTTAATCGGGTATTATTAAGTGGGCTTCAAAGTTTCTTCGGTCTTATTTGATTATAAATGGATTGGCCCAGCTACACATGTGAAATGGAATATTAAGCCTTGATCAAAGGTATGAACAAGCCGATTTGAGAGGCAACAGGAGGAGTCGTCCCTTTTTTTTCTTTGATAAAAAAATAGAAACAATATACATGACGTTTTCTCTGTTTAGTCCGACAAATTATTCGCGCGTAACCCGCGAAATAGGTTTATCTGATCATTTATCACCATCCAGACATAGATCCAAGTATCATTATTTGAAGATTATATTCAAGTTCCAAAATTCAATAAGTTTCAGGTTTGTTTTACGTCCGTTTCCGCATTCTAAACGTTTATTCTCAACAACTAGCAGCATTTTCGTTTTATTCATTTTTCCTCGGGTGACACATAAAGGTCACATCAGTTTTTCCTATTTTCTTCAGTGTTGACCACTTTTTCCCGTTATACAGAGTGTTATCCTAGTTATTTTTCCTGTTTCCTCTTTATTTTTTAGTTAAATTTGTTTTTTAATTTGCATTTACATTTTAATTTTAATAATTTAATTAAATTAAATAGAAAATAACACAAACATTCATTAATTAAAATAACATATCATAGAGAAAAATTATAATTTAAAAGTATAAAAAGTACATAATTAAAGATAACATCTAGTGTGGGACCTCCCATCTCAACATTGTGCCTTTTCCCATTTTCACTGAAAAACAGCTTCCAACACTGGCGCGTAGTACACCGAGTGGTCTTTTATGCAAATTTCAATTTCGCTTGTTGTTTTTATTCTTCTAGCGCTTTTTTGATGTTGACACATCAATCCAACCTGGACTTGTTTGTTCCTTTTGCATAAGAATGAACTTTTCATCTCAAAGGCGGGCTCTATGCTCGGCTTTGGTTTACATAAGATGTTAAAGTTCTCGATCTTTGCCAAAAGTTCTTGTTGTAATGTTGATGTTGCCGGCAATTGTTTACCTTTCCTTGTTAGACACTCGGGTTCTATATTCCAATGTTTTCAGAACCGGATCGGACGTCGAACCGGACGCCTTACTGGTTTGGTGGTCGGACCGGTCGGACCGGTCGGACCGGATGGACCGGATTTAACTATATTTTAATTATATTTATATATGTAATTAAATATAAGTAATTTATATATGATTTATACATATATTTTATAGTTATATATAAAACTTAACTATATTTGTATATACAAAGTACTAATTTATGGTTTAACACCCCGTTTTTACCCACTAAAATCAGAAAAAAAAAAAAAAAAAATGCGAAAACCGGTCGGACCCGAACCGGTTGGCCGGTCCAACCGCCGACTCGGTTCGAACCGGCCGGTTCAACTGCACAAAAACGAACCACCCCGGACCGGACCGGACCAGGCCCCGAATCGCGGTCCGACCGGTCGGACCGGCCGGTCCGATCCGGTCCTAACAACATTGCTATATTCCCATCATCGGTGAGATCAGTGTTGGGAAATTAAACTTCTGAAGATGTGTTGTAGTGACCGGGTTCATTTGTTTTTGTTATTTTGTTGGTTGTGCCTCTGAGCTATTGTTGAAATGTTGGTCCATGCGAGATGAAAAAAAAACAATCATCCATGCCTACATGTGCGGAAAGCCTTTTTTATTGTAAACCTCCTTCTAGTCGAAATGGCTCTCGGAATCACTTATTAGTCACCATAGCTGCTACACCGCAAAACATCTACTTCTTTTGGGTAAAAAGAATTTCATTTGAGTTGATATAAAATTCGTTCATCGCATATCATTTGAGTGCGAAAATGCAAGGTAATGTACATATAAACAAAAAATAAATTTAGAAAATAATAAATTTAAACAAATAATATATGAAAACAAAAAATAATTAAAACTTTAACCTTTTTCCTAAATCCATCTCAATTTTGTTCGTGTTACCATTAACCTGGTCTTCCAAACAATATGTCCATGCCCTTGCTAACATAACTTCTTCTTCATCAATCCATCTTTTAGCTTTTGTTTTCCATTTGCTCTACTTTACGCTTTTGCTAGCACCTCCTCTTCATCCTCCACCGATATCTATTTTTCCTCGCTCGACAAAGGAAGTGATTCTTTACTAGAATTGAGGCTTCATGCCAATAGTCTTAAAGGGTAGGTCTTGTGACATTGGAAAGTTCACGTATTAGTTGTAATAGATTGACGATTAGAATAACGGATGATATGCCAAAGTGTCAAATGGACTAATTTGTTGAGAAGATGGTTGTGAGGTTTGGTTTTACATTTTTTTTGAGTATTTTTTTAAAAATTAGTTGTATTTTATCAAGCGTGATGTTGATTACATAAAAAAACAAGAGATTGATTGTTTTAAAGAGTTGAAGTGAAGGTAGTGCGTATAAAATTGAGATGGAATTGTATTTATAGCATTAAAAAAAAAATTTGTAAGCGAAACGCTCAAATGACCAATGAACAATAAAAAAGTGAGGTGGCAAAATTTGTGTAACCAGGTGAATTTTCACTGGCCATAGATATAACAAAAACCCTGGTTTGAGAGGATGGTGCTCTCACACGGTCGAGAATTCCCCACCTTCCCTCGAGCTCAACACTGTCTCACGTTATAGCAAAATTTTAATCAGCAAAGGATACTTTTAACACACAACATAGAAAGAAAACCATATGACAAAATAAGCAACCACGAGTTGATGTATACTCTCTTGGTTATGTTTGTTATAAATAGTATATCAACATTCTGCAAAGCGTAAAATAAATCTAGTGCCTTCTATAGCTACCATTCATTAAACTAGATGAGGTTATCAACAAGCTTCTTGGCCTAATACGTGTAACAACCCACATAAACCATACACATATATTGTTCGCTTTGCCCCGATAGGTCCCCCCTCAACTGATGTGATACTTAAATCTGTACTCCCTTAACCAAGGTATATTTTGCATAGACGAACAACTGGTCGAATGAATGTAAAACCGTGAATTCCTAGATGAACAACTTATTAAGGGTAAAACAGACAATATCTTGTTACGGTTTACGTGTGCAATTACAATACAATTATGAAAATTTAGAAACATAGAACTATAACAACAATAATAATAATTTTAAAAACACATCGAATATCAATAAGCAAGTTAAACAAAAAATAGTAAAACTTTTGTATATTACATTACAGTAAATTCTTAAAACATGATTTTGTATGGGTCCTAATGGGGACACCGCAGGGGTTTTTGAGGGTAGGCTGGGCCAAACAGTCACGGTTAGGGCTTGCGGTCACGTTTTGACACCTAACCGTGACCGCAAGGTCTTGCGGTGACGGTTTCTGTGTCTATCTTCCGACACCTCCTGACAACAAAACGACAAATGGGCTGATAAAGTTGAAAACCGGTCACCAAACCGTCACAGTTTGGCCTAACCGTGACCTCTAGGGTACGAGGTTCAGTTTAAGGTACGAGGTAGACTGTGATGTTGACAAAAGGGCCGGGATTCGCGCCTCGAACCGTCACGTGGAGGCCAAACCGTGACGGTTTGTGTACCGGATTTTCATCTTAAATACCTTTGAGCTTTCAACAATCGATATTTCATCCAACACTCGAAATTTTTTCATCATAAATACCTTTGAGCTTTCATTCATCCAACACTTAAGATTTTTCTGCCTTCGTCATTTCAAAAACACGTTAATTCAAAAACAATGTCGGGTTCGGGAGATCATTATCAAAAGCCGAAGCTTCCAGATTTGAATGAGGTGCCACATATCGAAGATTCGAACCAGGTTGAAGTAGTATATGTTTTATTATAACTTACTATTTGAAATATCTAACCATTATCTTTTTTAGGAATATTACGTATACGGAAGTCACCCTCCATGGGGGGAGGAGGAAACCAACCCGTCGAACACATTTGCTCAAGAGGCGTACAACTCTTTATTTGGACCGACAGGTTACGGTGAAGGGTACAGATATCCCCCTTGCAATTCTTACGGGCATGCCCCGAACACGTACCACTCATAAACAGAGCTGGATTACGGACATCCCCCGTACCAGTCAGAACTAGAAATTACACATGTGTCGGATACTTTTAATGGGAATGACATAGATGAGAGTGACGGTTCGGTTCACCTCAAAGAAAACCATGGGGACACCGCGGAGCATGATGGGGATGAGGATCGGATAAGAAAGGCTACGGTTTCTTATAAACCGATAAAGTACGAAGAGTTTTTATTCTTTTCTTTTCTTTATTTTATTTTTTTATTTGTTTTATATATTGTTTTTATGTATAGCTTTATCATTTTTTCAGTATTTTGATTCTCGTGAGGACTTGGAGAAGTGGGCTAAAATGAGAGGACGCAAGCATGGGTGCGTCATTGTGGTGGGTCGGTCACGAAAAAAGGATGTGGAACTATTATGCAATCGTAGTGGTGAACCTAAATTCACTGGCACAAGTAGACGTACTGGGAGCATAAACAAAGGATGTCCCTTTAAACTCGTAGGGAAGTACGTAGGAAAGGGTGACAGTTGGATGTTAGAGGTGAGAAACGAGACGCACAACCATGATCCTGTTGTGTACGCAGGAGGGCCACGCACATCTTAGGAAGATGACCGCCGAAGAAATTGATCTTGTCGAGAAGTTACACAGGCAGCACGTGCGGCCACAACATATCCATTCAGCCGTAAGGGAGCACTTTCCCCATAGCGTCTGTGTTGTTCAAGACATATACAATCTGACGTCGAAGTTTAGGGCTGAGGGGAGAAAAGGCATGACACCAATGCAGGAATTTGAAAACCTGCTACAATCTAAAGAGTTCGTGTATGAAACACGAACGAATGCAACTACTAAGGCCGTGGAAGATGTTTTCTTTTGTCATCCTACTTCGTATAAAATGTGGCGCGCATTCCCGCATGTGATGTTGATAGACACGACGTACAAGACCAACATGTACAACATTCCATTTGTTCAGGTTATTGGCGTTACGTCGATGTCAAAGTCGTTTTGTATTGCGCATGCATTTATATCGAGGGAACGGCAGAAGAACTTCACATTGGTGCTGGAGCGGATCAGAGATATGCTCGATGGGTGTGTGGAGCCCCGCGTTATTGTCACAGACAGGGACCTGGCCCTGATGAGCGTGTGTGACACAGTGTTCCCGAGTGCTACTAAAAACCTATGCAGGTGGCACGTTAGGGAGAATATCAAAAGACGGTGGAATATCCTTTTAAAAACCGACATGTGGAAGTATTTTTCATACTGGTGGAAGACCTTGTGTTTGTCTCCCACAGAGGCATTGCACGATTACAATTGCAGGAAGATGGAAGAAAAGTTAAATGAAGATGGTAAACGTGGTAAGAATTTCATAGTTATTTTTACTCTAATAATTTATTTGTTCATTTTATAAATTTTTTTATTTCTTTCAGATGTATGGGAATATATTTGGAATAATTGGTTGGTGCCGTACAAAGAGAAAATTGTTACTTGTTGGATGTATGATCGCCTTAACTTTGGTGAATTTACAACTCATAGGGTTGAGGGCCAACATGCCAACTTCAAGAGTTACCTCACAGGGACCAATAATATGTTGCACACACTAGTCAGATATGTTTGTGACCTCGTGCATGGCCAGGAGATTGAAATTTGTAAAACATTTGAGGTGTCCCGTGTGAAGATTAAAAAAGACCATCGACTGTCATTGTTTTCAAAATTACATTATAAAATATCCATTTTTTGCCTTAGACTCCTTGAATCAGAGTTGACGAAAATGAAAATGATTCAGGAGTCTGGGGGTTCATGTGGACACCAGTTCTTCACGTCTATGGGCTTGCCATGTGCTTGTCGTTTGGAGATATACATCCGAGAAGATTATATTTTTCTTAATACATTTTTTTATTGTTGTCACACGATTGCATATTTTTCACTAATAATTTAACCTTTAAATCCAGTCACAATATTCCACTCGATGCGGTAGATCCACACTGAAGGAAGCTTGATTTCGAGCCAGCGTACATCGCGCCGCCTGAACCCGACTACGATGTGAAATTTGATGACTTGAAACAAAAGGTTATGTCGTCTCCCAATCCTCAAGTAAAGAGAAAATTGTTTAACAAAGTATTTGACTCTTTGTTTAAGAGCAAGTCAAAACTTAAAGAACCTGAGGTGCGTCATGACCGACGTGGTCGTCCAAATATTAAGGAGCAACAAAGAAGAGCGGACTCCAATACATCACAGTATGAGGCTGCTAGACACAGCTCCTATACTTCCTCGCAACAAACTATGCCTGACCCGACGAGGCATAGCTCATATACCCCTCAGTTTAAAATGCCCAACGACCGTTCTAATCAGGCAAAGGCTGCTTCAAATGTACCGATTACGGGAACTGCCCTAGGGTTTCCTTTAATATTGAAACCAAAGGACGTGATAAAAGTTATGAAGTTTAAGGATCAGCTACCCCAATGGATTCACCGGTACGTTTCGACTATAAAAGATGTGCGGCCTGATGGTAACTGTGGTTTTCGGGTGATCGCGGTGGCTTTAGGGAAAAAGAAAAATGAATGGGAATGGGTTAGGCGTCAAATGTTGTCAGAGATGGACAGAAACATGTGGTATTGGCGGAGCAATTTGAACCGCGAGATTCCTGACTATTATGATTCTGTTCGTAATAGCTTAAATTGGTTTGGCACGACTCAACCCGCACCCGATACCCATTGGCTAACTTTTCCGGCCCATGGACTCGTAATTGTGGAAACATTCAGTTGTATTGTGCATCTTATTTCTTCATTTTGCAGCCAGACATAGTTCCCGCTGAGAACAACCCCAGAGCCATTATTCACCTATCCAGTTGTCGCACTTGCTCATATTAACCAAGATCACTTTCTTTACATAGAATTGGAAGGGGATTACCCAATGCCCAGTGTGAGCTATCATTGGCCGAGATTTGCATATCAACAAGCACTAGAATGGCAAAATATGTATGAGGATCATATAAATAATTACGTTAAAATAACGGATCGTCAAAGAGGCACCAATGCCTCCTGTAAGTTATCATTCTCCGATACTTTATCATATTAATGAAGATCCCTTTATTTGATGATGATGATAAAAATAATAGTACAAATAATAGAAATAATAGAAATAATAATAATATTAATAATAATACTACAAATAATAGTAACAATAATAATAATAATAATAATAGTAATAAAAATAATAATAATAATAATAATAATAATAATAATAATAATAGTAATGATAATAGTAATAATAATAGTAATAATAATTGTAATAATAGAAATAATAATAATAATAATAACAATAATAATAGTAATAATAATAATAATAATAGTAATAATAATAATAATAATAATAATAGAAATAATAATAATAATAATAATAGAAACAATAGTAACAATAAAAACCTAAATGTCACGGTTTGCCTTAAAGGTCACGGTTAGGAGCCCAAAAGGTGACGGTTAGGCCTAACTGTCACGAGTTTGATGACACTTTTTGTCATCAAACTGTCACAGCTAAACAAAGGGGTCACAGTTTGGGCAAACCGTGACCTTTTGGTCCAATTAATTTAAAAGAATTTGTTTTCAGTACTTTTCAGCGAACCACTCCCGTCCCGACCGGTTAAGTCGGTAAGGCAACAGGGGAGTGGTGTGGGCTCGAAACCCACTACCACCGGTTCATGGAGGTCTTTTTTTATAAAAATTTTTACTTAGCAAAATTTTAAAAAATTAGGCAAAAGGTCGCGGTTTGGGCGAACCGTGACCTTTTGCCTAATTTTTTAAAATTTTGCTAAGTAAATATTTTTATAAAAAAATACCTCCATGAACCGGTGGTAGTGGGTTTCGAGCCCACACCACTCCCCTGTTGCGTTACTGTCTTAACCGATCGGTACGTGAGTGGTTCGCTAAAAGGTATAGAAAACAAATTCTTTTAAACTAAACTGGACCAAAAGGTCACGGTTTGGGCGAACCGTGACCTTTTGCCTAATTTTTTAAAATTTTGGTAAGTAAATATTTTTATAAAAATACCTCCATGAACCGGTGGTAGTGGGTTTCGAGCCCATACCACTCCCCTGTTGCGTTACTGTCTTAACCGATCGGTCGGGAGTGGTTCGCTGAAAAGTATAGAAGACAAATTCTTTTAAACTAAACTGGACCAAAAGGTCATGGTTTGGGCAAACCGTGACCCCTTTGTTCACATGTGGCGTTGTGGAATGAAGCTGTCATAGTTTGTTGACACAAAGTGTCACGTGGTGACCTAACCGTCACACCTTGTTGACAAAAGAGGTCACGGTTTGGCCTAACCGTGACCTTTTGGGGTTCCCTAAACCCCCACATTAACCGTTTATGATCATTTACGTATATCGAATCGGATATTTTTTTCATGAGCATGCACACACATCAACATATATACACAATAAGAACAAATACACTTCGTAAACGTACATACAAACATGCGTACGTGAACAAACCGTGACGTTTTATTGATAACCTAAACAATCTTATCGGGAACAAATCAACATATATACATCTTATATTTTGCAAACCAATGTTCAAACATACATAATAAATTCTAATAATAATAACAATAATGATAAATAATAATAATAACAATAATAATAATAATATACTCTAATATAAATAAAAAATTTAATAGTAATACTTTTAAAGTTGATAATAATAATAATAATAATAGTATTATTTTGTATATCCAGAAACTACAAAACAAACTCTAATAATAATAACAATAATGGTAAATAATAATAATAACAATAATAATAATAATATACTCTAATATAAATAAAAAGTTTAATAGTAATAATTTTAAAGTTAATAATAATAATAATAATAATAGTATTATTTTGTGTATCCAGAAACTAAAAGGTTACGGTTAATAATAATAATAATAATAATAATAATTATTACTACTATTATTTCTATTATTATTATTTCTATTATTACTATTACTATTATAACTATTACTATTATAACTATTATTATTATTATTATTTATTATTATTTCTAATAATAATAATAAACCGTCGACAAACTACGCTACACATACGGCAAAATCTATCCAATCTATAAGGGAAAACCTATCAAATCTATGTTTACCTCTATGATTTAAAGTTGTAAATTACATACCGAAAACGATAATGTAGCGGCGGTGTTGCAGCGGCGGTGTTGCAGCGGCGGTGTTGCAGCGGCGGTGTTGCAGCGGCGGTGGTGCAGCGGCGGTGGTGGTACGCAGATGGTGGGCAGCGGCGGTGGTGGTGCGCAGATGGAGGAGCAGCGGAGGTGGTGGTGCGCAGATGGTGGTGAGCGACAATGGTGGTGAGCGATGGTGGTGGTCAGCGGCGGTGGTGGTGAGCGGCGGTGGTGGTGAGAGATGGTGGATGAATGTGTCACGGGGAGGGCTAGCGGTGACGGTTTGGCGGCGGTGGTGGTGAAACGTTTGTGGTTATGGTGGTGAAACGGTGTGGTGAAAGGGGTGTGGTGAAATGGGATGGTGAAATGGGGTGTGCGAACGGTTGAAGGTGAACCAGTGACCACGAGGTCACGGTTTGACCTCCACGTGACCTCTTACACACACGGTACTCGAGTGACAGGTGCACTGATCGAGGGGAAATTAGATTCAAAAAATATCTTAAGAGGTCACGGTTTGGCCTTCACGTGACCTCTTGCTTTTTTTGTATTATTATTATTATTATTATTATTGTTATTGTTATTATTATTATTATTATTATTATTATTATTATTATTATTATTATTATTACTATTATTATTATTAATATTATTATTATTATTATTATTAGTAATAGTAATAGTAATAATAGTAATAGTAATAATAATAATAATAGTAATAGTAATAATAATAATAATAATAGTAATAGTAATAATAATAATAATAATAATAATAATAATAATAATAATAATAATAATAATAATAATAATAATAATAATAATAATAACAATAATAATAATAATAGTAATAATAGTAATAATAATAATAATAATAATAATAATAATAATAATAATAATAATAATAGTAATAATACTAATAGTAATAATAATAATAATAGTAATAATAATAATAGTAATAGTAATAATAATAATAGTAATAATAATAATAATAATACTAATAGTAATAATAATAATAATAATAGTAATAGTAATAATAATAATAGTAATAATAATTATAGTAATAGTAATAATAATAATAGTAATAATAATTATAGTAATAGTAATAATAATAATAATAATAGTAATAGTAATAGTAATAATAATAATAATAGTAATAATAATTATAGTAATAGTAATAATAATAATTAACCGTCAACCAGGAATTTTATAAACATTGTAAATAATGATAAATACGTATTTTTTCGCAGAGATGGATGCCGAAGATGCTTTTATCCCCGAGATTGATGACTGCCCGACGCTGCAGTTCGAGCAGGGGACTACACCGTACGAGCGGTTCAGGACCCTAAGAGGACGAGCGGCAGCAGCGGGGACCGTCTTGTCGGATGAGTTCTTACAGCTCGTTGGAGAGCGCGACCGATTTTTGAGATCATCGGCGAGGACGGCCCGTGGGAGTAGCTGTTCCGGATAGGCGACCCTTCCCATCGAGAGCTCACCGTGGAGTTCTACTGCATCTTCACATTCCGTCCCCATGAGCAGGGACTTGCGGAGCTGGACGAGGAAGACATAGCGGATGGTCGTGCGCCCGTGGAGGTTGCTTTCCGGTTGTTCGGGTCCCTCCACCGCATGTCACTTAGACGGTTCGCTGTCGTCAGCGGCCTCTATACGGAGGTGGAGGTCCGACAGCCGATGTCACGGCCTTGATTCGCGGGGTCGACGACTCGGATCAGGTCTGGTGGCCTGCGATCGGCGACGGACCGTACGGTGGTGATACGGGGTCCTCTCATATACGAGACCCTCTGTATAGATACATTCACCGACTAATCGCCACGTCCGTCGCTGGTCGTGGGGCGGGGACCGATAGGGTCAACGCCGCCGACCTTTTCTTTCTTCGGTGTGTACTCACACACCGACATGCCACCTCGCGCATGCCCTTGCTGATTATTTTGCTAGTTATTATCACAAGCAGTCGCGAGGGGCGTTGGTGGGCGGGAACATCGTTTCCCGGATCGCTCGGGGCCTGGGGTACGCGCATGCCATGTCCCAGCTCCCGCTACCTCCGACTCCTGTGCGCGTGGCCGGCCGGACCACTGCCACTGGGATGAGAATCGTTCGGAGGTTCCCCGACGGCACATGGCACCTGCTCAGTAGATACCATGAGCTTGTGGCATGGGTGCCCGAGCCGTTGGTGGACCCACCCGAGTTGGCGGGGGCTGAGGTCCATTCAGGCTGCCCACGAGCCGCTTGGTGGCGGGGAGGATCAGCCCGTTCCTCCGCCGCACGACCAGGACCCGCCCCAGCATCCTCAGCGTGTGTACCTTGCCGTGCGACAGCCTGCTCACGTTATCGATATGCTTCAAGACACGCGAGCCAGGGCCACGAGGCTGGAGGATATGCTGGACTGGGTCATCCCGCACATGGTCGCCGACTATGCCGCTTCCGGTGCGCCGTTGTTGTCACAGCCACCGAGGCGGTTAGGCCATGATGGTGCTGGCCCATCTGGCGCGGGCGGGTCTGGTCATGGCAGCGATCCGGAGATGATGGATTAGATAGGTATTTTGTTTGTATTTTATTTCTTTTTGTATGTAAAAACTCGTTGTATATATATATATATATATGCAGTTTCAGTTATGATGGCTTGTATATTTGGTTGTGTTTCTTTGTTTGTTTGTTTTATATTTGTAATGTTGATAATGTTAATTGTATATGTTTGATAACAACTGATTTTTACGATTAGGTTAAACATGTGATAAAATAAAAACCACTTGTTTAATAAATAATTAAATACAAAAGTTACTTGTAATATGATAAATTAATAATAAACACAAAATATAAACTCGTATGTTACGATTAGGTTAACCGTGTGATAAAATAAAAATAAAAACAAACTAGTATGATTACTCAAATTTAGAAAATATATACAATATGTCTGTATAATGACAACCGATTTTTACAAACTCGTAAACAAATTAAACACAAAATCGTCACATTAATAATAAATAAATACTTGTAATATGATAAATTATTAATAAACACAAAACACAAACTTGTGAGTTACGATTAGGTTAAACGTGTGATAAAATTAAAATAAAAACAAACTGTTATGTTAAAAAAAATATAGAAAATATATGCAATATGTCACGGTATGGCCAAACCGTGACATATAGCCCCCAAAACCCTAACCAATTCCCCATTAATTGCATACCCAATAATTGCAACGGATCCCCAGATTAGTCTGGGCTCTAACTGTCACGGTTAGGCCTCACCGTGACAGTTAGGTCTCACACCCGACTGAACGGTCACGGGGAGCCCTAACCGTGACCGTTTGAGTCGGTTTTCCCCAGAAAAATAGCGGTGTGTGCAAAATTCCCCTTTTGTATACTAAAACTAGATGGTTAATGGTTCTGGCTCGCCCAAGACGAAAACTACTTGTAAAGTTGTAGCCCAATAAATTATTTGTTCTAACCCAACTCAATTACCAACAACCAATAACGACCCAATCGAGACGGACCACCCACATTTTCGTGGCTTTTGGTTTCAGGCTCGGTCTGAGTCAACTCGTCATGTGCGGTCCAAACTCGATTCACACCTGTTCTCTATTTGCTTGTGTTTTCTTATAACTAAAATTTAATGTTGATGCTACGAATTTGTTATTTTTTTATTTATTTTCCTTGCATGAAAAAAGATTAATTAAAAATCTTTTAATTAAAATTGTGCTCCTTGATTGGTTAAGGAGCTTAGCACACATTCAATCTTGTCTATTATAATTTATAAGCCTTCAGGTGTAATCTGTATGTTTAATAAGAATATTAATTGTTTTATGTTATAATTATTATCAAACATATCTTGTTTTACTATTATAACTTTTAAATAAGTATTATGAAATTCCGAATATATCATTACGATTTGCTTTATTAATATAACTTTCGTTATAAACTTTATTCACAACCGTGTTGGTTCAAACATAATGTGCTTTTACTTTTTTCTGATTCGCTCTTGTTTCCGTTTATAAGTTTTAATATATATAGTATTGAGTAAATTACCGTTTGCATCCCTAACGTTTTTTCATTTTAACCGTTTGCATCCCTATAGTTTCAAAATTGCCATCCCCCCTGACGTTTTATGTTATCTTCATTTGAGTCTATATGTTTAATTTTTATCTCCATTTGAGTTCTAACGACTAACACTGTTAATATTTCTGTTAAAATTATTATTAAAAAGACGAAACTACCCCTAAAAATAAATAATAACATAAAACCTTGTGGGTCCCGTCCATAAGCATCATCTTTTTCAAATCACCACTACCACAACCACCCCCATCACCACCACCACATCCAACTTGTCATCACCATGAGCTCATGACAACCACCCAGCACCACCACCGCAGCCACTATCACCACCACCGTAACCCCATCACTACCACCGCAGCCCATCACCACCAACGTAGTCCCCATCACCACCAACGTAGTCCCCATCATCACCACCGTAGCCCCTATCACCATCACCGCAGCCACTATCACCACCACCACAGCCCTAACACTATCGCCGCAGCCCCATGACCACCACCATAGCCACCCATCACCACCACCGTAGCCCCTTACAAGCAGTCGGCTGTCTCTGCTTCTTTCTTCTTGTAGTCGACATTTACAGATGCCCTAAAAAGGTGTCTTCTTGCAGTCGGCATTTACAGGTGCCCTTACAAGCAGCAATTTGTAGTCGTTTCAAGCGAGTAGTTGCAACATCAAAGGCTTGATTCCGGATATCTTTGACATTTTCCCCAATTTGCAGTCTCTCCGGTTGTCGTACAACGATATCACCGGAGGTTTGCAAAAAAGTTTCGGTGGGCCGGAGATTAGAACCGGTGGTTAACAATCAGAAATCGGGGCTTTCTGTAACACCCGAAAATTTGACTTATCAGCATGTGATGCGACTGAGATTCAGTCGCCTGTGATTTATGCGACTGAAGTCCAACCGCATGGCTATTCGGCCGATTGGAGCTCAACCGCACGATTGGAGCTCAACCGCCCGAATGAAGTATGAGCCGAATGGAACACGTGCGATTGGGGTCCAATCGCATGGTGTTGATGCGACTGAAGGTCCAGTCGCCCCTGGACCAGATGCGACTGAGAGGTGGGTATAAAAGAGGAGCAACTCCATTCTCCTCCCATTTTCAATCGGGAAGAGACAGTGAGCGACCGAGAACAGCAGAGAAGAGAGGGAAAGTGCTGCCCGAGCTCCGAATCCGTCGAGAAGATAGCCAAAGTCGAAGTTCACCTACTTCTACCTGTAATGTGAGTTCTAGGACCCCTCATTTACATGTTTTTAACTGATTTTGGGGCTGGATCACATAATAACCCTAGTTTTGCAAAAGTGTATAGTTGACCCATTTGATGAAATCATAGATAATGTGATTATAGTGTGATATAGGACTTGCACATGCTTGTATGATGTCCTAGTATGAATCCCTAAGCTTTGGGAGGGTCAATTTGGGTTAAAAACGGGTTTAAGGGGGTCTGAACACTTAGGTTCGCGACTACTGTTCTTGAAGAACTTCAGTCGCTGCCCAGTTAGGGTTATGCGACTGAAGGGCCATTCGGCCGAATGAGTGTCAGTTGATGTCCAATCGCCCGATTGAGGTTCAAACGCACGATTGAGCCTCAGTCGCCCGATAGGACATGCGATCGAAGGTTTCGGTCGCACAAGCCCAATCGCAGAATAGTTCAGTCGCATAGACCCATTCGCATAGTAATACAGACGCCCGACCGAGGATTCAGTCGCATAGACCCATTCGCATAGTAATACAGACGCCCGACTGAGGATTCAGTCGCATAGAAGTCCAATCGCATGACTCAGTCGCATGGAAGCCATGCGACTAGGGTATGTTCAGTCGCCCGAATAGGGCTGATGTGATTGGATAAAGAAGTGTATGTGTAAGATATGTATTCTAGTTATGATGTTGCCATAATAGATGTGAACACTGATAAATTGTGAGTATTAATGTGTCTTGATTTGATGCATGCTTATCCCCCATAGTATACATGATACCTTTAATATATGAAATGGAAGTATTATGTAAAGTACAGAGAAAGAGTAATAAAGAAAGAGAAAAGAACAGTAATGAAAGTAACAAGTCTTGCAAGCATATAGGAGTTATATGACTATGTGTCGTTAGCTCAACTGTGTGGCGGGCTAGCTACCCAATGACGCACACAGGGTCAATCAATTGAGATTGGCAGGACCTTTGGACGTGCCCGGATGTTCGGGACGGCCTTGTACATAGTACGCATAGCCCTTTCGGGGGAAACGTTGAACCCTTCGGGGGAATACACATAGCCCTTTCGGGGGAAACACAGTTGGCTCTTCGGAGCATATAGATGGCCCGACATCCATTCTCCCCTCGCGCACATAGTTGGGGTACCGCCCACTGGTCCACATAGAAAGTGAAACATAAAGATAAGTTACAGACAAGGCCTATAGTACAGAGAACGAACATTATTTGTTCACACAGTTGATGCGTGTTCGCATATACAGTACAGTATAGTATAATACAGAAAAAGGGTATTTTTATATACTAATTATAAAACTAGAACTCACTCAGCAACGCTGACTTTTTATGTGTTTCCAGATCGCAGGTAGTGTTGCTGAGGATGGCACGAGGCGGCTACTCAGCTCTTTTGGGAGGGCATTCTCCATTGTGTAATGCTGCAACGTCACGTGTTGCGGGCCCATAACGCACGCAACAAGTCACGTTGCCTGACATTACGAGATTTCTTGAGGATCTGAATCAACGAGATTACTCAAGAAATCTCCTTTATATATTTTTGAATTTAATATCTTCTTTATGAAGAAAAATATATTTACTTATTTTGGTAGAGGTCGCTATACGACCCTATGATTGCTGAGGAATATTCATCAGCAGCAGTCATAGTATAGTTAAGCCCCTATAGTTGTTGAGCATTCTCATAAAAGAGATTACTAGGTAATCTCGGGTTTCTATGTGTCTCCTCAGCAACTATAGTAAAGTTAGAAAGTTGTATTTTGTAATCGTGTCGATGATGTAATGACTTTTATGAATGAATGAGAATGTATTTATGTTTTCTTTATTAGTTCCGCTGCGTATGTTATGATTATGTATTACAAGTATGTTTATACATTGTTTATCTAAAATATATGCAATGAAGAACCAACCGTAAGGTGCCGGTGAGCGGGGCCTTACAAGTTGGTATCAGAGCAAAAGTTTAAGCAAAATGGGTAAATTTTTATAATAAACCTAAACTTAAACTGAGAATGGGACAGGGAGAATGAGAATGCCATCTGAGTAGCTGTGTGCCATCAGGTATTTTCATAAACGTTAAATAAAGTATGTGCGTGTGAAGTGTGGTTATGTGTGCTGTTAGATTTGGATACTGGTGTAGTCAGGAAGGGTAATGCTGGGGTACGGAAAGTGGAGTAAGTGACTAATCACAACTGGCCACTGTAATTAGTAACTTACTGTACTTAACATAAACTGAGCTATTTCCCTGAATGACCGTGTTGGTGTTTTAATCTTTCAGTGTGATAGAAGATGGTCGGTGATAGATCATCTGATGCTTCCCGTGATGGTGAACGTGGTGATGAGCGCGTATCACGCGAGGAAGACTTAGAAAAGAGAAAGTGGTTCGTGAGGAGAACGAGATTCCTCACCAGGAAGAGACAGACGAAAGCGCCAAGTTGAGAGCCTCGGTAAAAGAGGCAGTGATTGAGGAAGTACACCAGGTCATGCAGACGATCTTACCGACTGTAATGACCGAAGCGATAAAGGCAGTACGAGAGGAGGATAGACGAGGGAGGAGACGGTTCTCCGGTAGACAGCAACAGACAGGGGCAGAAATGGTATTGTCCGATGACGAAGAGGAAGAGGAGGAAGAACAGGTTAGGGGACAGCCCGGGGTTGTGATTACGGGAAATTTATGAGATGCAAGCCTCCGACATTTGATGGTTCGGGCACGGCCGCGGATGCTCACCAATGGGTGAGGGAAATGGAGGCGGTCCTTGATATCAGCGATTGCCATGAGGATAAAAAGGTGAAGTTTGCTACCCACTCGTTTACGGGAACGGCGTTGTGTTGGTGGGACAATATTGTCCAGGCCGAGGGTAGTCGGGCTATTGGGAAGATGAAGTGGTCGGAGTTGAAAAGAATGGTGATCGAGGAGTTTAGTCCTCGTCGTGAGATGGATAGAGTAGAGAGGGAGTTCCTGCAGCTAGAGGCGGGTACGATGACCCATCAGCAATACACGACTAAGTTTAACGACATGGCACGGCTGGTGCCAGAGCAAGTGACGCCGGTGTCCCGCAAGATTAACCGGTATATTCAGGGGTTGCCAGCTGAAATTCGTTGGCATTTGATTTCTGCCCGACCCAGTACTTTCAGGTCGGCGGTGGATTTAGCCGGTAGGCTGTACGATGAACGGGCTGCAATGGTAAAGGCTGAGGGCAGTAAGAAGGGAAGTGAGGAAAGGAAGTGGCAGGGAAAGAGGTTTGGTCGAGGGGGTGCCTCGACGAGTAGTAAGAAGACGAAGGTGGATGACCGCCGGGTGATCATGTCGGGTTCAGGAGCAAAGAGGTGTGGTAAATGCGGGAGAGAACACGGTGGGGAATGCAGACTGGGGATGAACGTATGTTTCAGGTGTGGTCAGCCTAGTCACATCGCTAGAGACTGTAGGAAGCCTAGGGCTGAGGCTTCTGGGGTAAGGAAGACGGGAAGTGAAGGTCCAAAAGCAAGCGCCAGGGCATTCACCATGACGCAGGAAGAGGCGAGGACGGACCCTGATGTAGTGTCCGGTACGTTTCTGGTGAACCAAACTTTAGCCTCTGTGTTATTTGATTCGGGTGCCAGTAGGAGTTTTATTTCTGTTGCTTTTCGTGCCAAATTGCCTGTTAGTAGTAGACGTGTGGATGTGCCGTTTGATGTAGAGACTGCTATAGGTAAAACCACCAGGATTTCCGAGGTAATTGAGGGTTGCGACATAGAACTGGAGGGCCACAAATTCCCAGTTAAGCCATTTGCGATGACGTTGGGTGGTTTCGATTTGGTGCTTGGAATGGATTGGTTGGCAGATTTCGAGGCGAACATTGTGTGTCGCAAGAAGATGATCAGTTTGACAGCGCCTGACGGTAGTCCAGTGACAGTTTATGGGGATCGGGTTACTACGATTCCGAAAGTGATCTCAATGGCAGTGGCGGGGAAATGTATGAGGCGTGGATGTAGCGCCTATTTATGTTATGTGAAAGATGTAGAGAAGCCAGCACCACAACTGTCTGATGTTCCGGTTGTGTGTGAGTTCCCAGACGTATTCCCGGAAGACTTATCGGGATTGCCACCTGACAGAGAGATCGAATTCCAGATCGATTTAGTACCAGGCGCCCAACCTGTTGCCAAAGCACCATACCGATTGGCCCCGACAGAGATGAAAGAGTTGATGGAGCAGTTACAAGAGCTGTTGGATAAGGGGTTTATTCGACCGAGTATCTCACCTTGGGGTGCTCCGGTCCTGTTTGTAAAGAAAAAGGACGGTAGTATGAGAATGTGCATCGACTACCGTGAGTTGAATAAGCTGACAGTAAAGAACAGATACCCCTTGCCGAGAATCGACGACTTGTTTGATCAACTTCAGGGTGCTAGTTGGTTTTCACGTATAGATCTTCGATCAGGCTACCATCAACTGAAGGTGAAGGAGCAGGATATCCCTAAAACAGCTTTTCGTACGCGCTACGGTCATTATGAGTTCCTCGTTATGTCATTTGGTTTGACCAACGCGCCAGCTGCTTTTATGGATCTGATGAACAGGGTGTGCCGGCCGATGTTGGATAAATCAGTGATTGTATTCATTGATGACATCTTGATTTATTCAAAAAGCGAGACTGAACATGCCGGTCACATTCGCGAAGTTCTGGAGACACTGAGAAGGGAGAAGTTGTATGCAAAGTTCTCCAAGTGCGCATTTTGGTTGCGTGAAGTTCAGTTCTTGGGTCACGTGGTAAATCCGGATGGGATTCTAGTCGATCCGGCGAAGGTGGAAGCAGTAATGCAATGGAAGTCTCCGAAGACGCCGTCCGAGATCCGTAGTTTCTTGGGTTTGGCGGGTTACTACCGAAGGTTTATCCAAGACTTTTCTAAAATTGCTTCTCCACTGACCAAGTTGACCCGGAAAGATGTGAAATTTGAATGGGGTCGAGCACAGGAGAAGGCATTCGAAGAACTGAAGACCAGATTGACCCAAGCTCCAGTATTGGCACTGCCCGATAGGAGTGAAGATTTAGTGGTTTATTCTGATGCCTCCTACTCGGGGTTGGGGTGTGTATTAATGCAGAGAGGAAAGGTGATAGCTTATGCATCCCGGCAGCTGAAAGTTCATGAGGTTAATTACCCTACTCATGACCTGGAGCTAGCAGCTGTGGTTTCGCGTTAAAGATTTGGCGGCACTATCTGTACGGGACGAAGTGCACCATCTTCACAGACCACAAAAGCTTGAAGTACTTTTTCGAGCAGAAAGATCTGAATATGAGGCAGAGACGGTGGTTGGAACTAATAAAAGACTATGATTGTGAAATCCATTACCACCCGGGCAAGGCTAACGTGGTGGCTGATGCCCTTAGCCGAAAGGAGAGGCCTGAGCCAATTCGAGTGAAGGCGTACCAGCTAATCATGACCTCCGACGTGATGAAACAAGTCAAGGAGTTCCAAGATGAGGCTTTGAAAGACGAACATCTTAACTCTAAACGAATGAGAGGTCTGGTCGCGGAGTTGGGGGAGAACGCAACGGGTGTTAAAACTCGGTTTAGGCGTATGTGGATTCCTCGTCTCGGGGATCTACGAATGAAGATTTTGGATGAAGCTCATAAGTCTCGATACTCCATTCATCCCGGTGCCACCAAGATGTACCAAGATATGAAGAAAGATTATTGGTGGCCGGGTATGAAACGCGATGTGGTGGAGTATGTGAGTAAATGCCTCACGTGTTGCAAGTGAAGGCGGAGCACCAGAAGCCGTATGGAAAGATTCAACCTTTGGACATCCCGGAGTGGAAGTGGGAACACATCACCATGGATTTCATCACAAAGCTGCCACGTACCCCTAAAGGGTATGATACGATCTGGGTGATTGTGGATCGATTGACGAAGAGTGCTCACTTCTTACCGATGCGGGAGACTTATTCGTCCGAGAGGTTGGCTGATCTTTTCATCAAAGAAATTGTGACTCGTCACGGTGTACCGGTGTCGATTGTGTCTGATCGCGACACACGGTTTACATCCAAATTTTGGAAGAAATTCCATGATGCCATGGGGACGAGGTTGCATATTAGCACGGCTTATCATCCTCAAACTGATGGTCAGTCAGAAAGGACCATTCAGACCCTGGAGGACATGCTTCGGGCATGTGTTATTGATTTCGGAGGAAGTTGGGATGACCATCTACCGTTAGCTGAGTTCTCGTACAATAACAGTTATCATGCTAGTATTGGCATGCCACCCTACGAGATGTTATACGGTAGAAGATGCAGGACCCCCGTCTGTTGGGGTGAAATTGGTCAGCAAGAATTGGGAAGCGTCGAAGTGGTAGAGGCTACGAATGAAAAGCTCGAAAGAATTAAAGCGTATATGAAGGCAGCCAAAGACCGACAGAAGTCGTATGCCGACAAACGACGCAGACCAATTGAGTTCCAGGTGGGAGACGGGTTATGTTGAAGGTCTCACCTTGGAAAGGGATCATTCGATTCCGGAAGCGGGGAAAGTTGAGTCCGCGATATATAGGCCCTTTCCGAATTGTTGCTCGAGTAGGGGAGGTGGCCTATAGATTAGATCTGCCAGATGAACTAAACGGAATCCACCCGACTTTCCACGTGTCTCATCTGAGGAAATGTTTGGCAGACGAAGACATGGTCGTTCCACTGGGTGATATCGAGGTAGACGAAAAGCTCAATTATGTAGAGCAACCAGTGGCAATCATAGATCGCAAAGAAAAGAGATTGAGAAATAAAGTGGTTCCCCTTGTGCGTGTACAGTGGCGGCACAGGAAGGGATCAGAGTCGACGTGGGAAACTGAAGAAGAAATGAGGCAGCATTACCCACGATTGTTCGAAGAATGACAGGTTTCGGGGACGAAACCTAAAATAAGGGGGGTGGACTTGTAACACCCGAAAATTTGACTTATCAGCATGTGATGCGACTGAGATTCAGTCGCCTGTGATTTATGCGACTGAAGTCCAACCGCATGGCTATTCGGCCGATTGGAGCTCAACCGCACGATTGGAGCTCAACCGCCCGAATGAAGTATGAGCCGAATGGAACACGTGCGATTGGGGTCCAATCGCATGGTGTTGATGCGACTGAAGGTCCAGTCGCCCCTGGACCAGATGCGACTGAGAGGTGGGTATAAAAGAGGAGCAACTCCATTCTCCTCCCATTTTCAATCGGGAAGAGACAGTGAGCGACCGAGAACAGCAGAGAAGAGAGGGAAAATGCTGCCCGAGCTCCGAATCCGTCGAGAAGATAGCCAAAGTCGAAGTTCACCTACTTCTACCTGTAATGTGAGTTCTAGGACCCCTCATTTACATGTTTTTAACTGATTTTGGGGCTGGATCACATAATAACCCTAGTTTTGCAAAAGTGTATAGTTGACCCATTTGATGAAATCATAGATAATGTGATTATAGTGTGATATAGGACTTGCACATGCTTGTATGATGTCCTAGTATGAATCCCTAAGCTTTGGGAGGGTCAATTTGGGTTAAAAACGGGTTTAAGGTGGGTCTGAACACTTAGGTTCGCGACTACTGTTCTTGAAGAACTTCAGTCGCTGCCCAGTTAGGGTTATGCGACTGAAGGGCCATTCGGCCGAATGAGTGTCAGTTGATGTCCAATCGCCCGATTGAGGTTCAAACGCACGATTGAGCCTCAGTCGCCCGATAGGACATGCGATCGAAGGTTTCGGTCGCACAAGCCCAATCGCAGAATAGTTCAGTCGCATAGACCCATTCGCATAGTAATACAGACGCCCGACCGAGGATTCAGTCGCATAGACCCATTCGCATAGTAATACAGACGCCCGACTGAGGATTCAGTCGCATAGAAGTCCAATCGCATGACTCAGTCGCATGGAAGCCATGCGACTAGGGTATGTTCAGTCGCCCGAATAGGGCTGATGTGATTGGATAAAGAAGTGTATGTGTAAGATATGTATTCTAGTTATGATGTTGCCATAATAGATGTGAACACTGATAAATTGTGAGTATTAATGTGTCTTGATTTGATGCATGCTTATCCCCCATAGTATACATGATACCTTTAATATATGAAATGGAAGTATTATGTAAAGTACAGAGAAAGAGTAATAAAGAAAGAGAAAAGAACAGTAATGAAAGTAACAAGTCTTGCAAGCATATAGGAGTTATACGACTATGTGTCGTTAGCTCAACTGTGTGGCGGGCTAGCTACCCAATGACGCACACAGGGTCAATCAATTGAGATTGGCAGGACCTTTGGACGTGCCCCGGATGTTCGGGACGGCCTTGTACATAGTACGCATAGCCCTTTCGGGGGAAACGTTGAACCCTTCGGGGGAATACACATAGCCCTTTCGGGGGAAACACAGTTGGCTCTTCGGAGCATATAGATGGCCCGACATCCATTCTCCCCTCGCGCACATAGTTGGGGTACCGCCCACTGGTCCACATAGAAAGTGAAACATAAAGATAAAGTTACAGACAAGGCCTATAGTACAGAGAACGAACATTATTTGTTCACACAGTTGATGCGTGTTTGCATATACAGTACAGTATAGTATAATACAGAAAAAGGGTATTTTTATATACTAATTATAAAACTAGAACTCACTCAGCAACGCTGACTTTTTATGTGTTTCCAGATCGCAGGTAGTGTTGCTGAGGATGGCACGAGGCGGCTACTCAGCTCTTTTGGGAGGGCATTCTCCATTGTGTAATGCTGCAACGTCACGTGTTGCGGGCCCATAACGCACGCAACAAGTCACGTTGCCTGACATTACGAGATTTCTTGAGGATCTGAATCAACGAGATTACTCAAGAAATCTCCTTTATATATTTTTGAATTTAATATCTTCTTTATGAAGAAAAATATATTTACTTATTTTGGTAGAGGTCGCTATACGACCCTATGATTGCTGAGGAATATTCATCAGCAGCAGTCATAGTATAGTTAAGCCCCTATAGTTGTTGAGCATTCTCATAAAAGAGATTACTAGGTAATCTCGGGTTTCTATGTGTCTCCTCAGCAACTATAGTAAAGTTAGAAAGTTGTATTTTGTAATCGTGTCGATGATGTAATGACTTTTATGAATGAATGAGAATGTATTTATGTTTTCTTTATTAATTCCGCTGCGTATGTTATGATTATGTATTACAAGTATGTTTATACATTGTTTATCTAAAATATATGCAATGAAGAACCAACCGTAAGGTGCCCGGTGAGCGGGGCCTTACACTTTCAGGTTCGATCGATGTGCTTTCGTCTATGTCACAGTTGCATCAAGTGTTGTTGCAGGCTAATTTGTTCACCGGAGCGATCCTTGATCTGTCGAAATGCACTGAGGGATAATCAATTCACCGGATTAGTTCATCCATCTTTAACATTTCTCCCTAATTTAGCAAACATCACGTTGAATGACAACGAATTGCAGATGACTGCACCTCTTGAGGTTGAAGCTGATTTGGTTTTGATTCTAATAGCTTCTGTTTACCGACCCTCGAACTTGTGATCTGCAGCTGACTGCACTTCTTGAGCTCACCAGAGTTGTTGGGGTTCCGATGACATTTGCTGAATCTTGGAAGGGTAATGATGCTTGTCAAAGATGGACCTTTGTTACATGTGATTCTTCAAGGAAGAATGTCACCACTTTGAACTTTGCTAAACAGAATCTGCAATTGTTTTGGACACCGGTGTGGAGAAGGAGAGAGAGAGAGAGAGAGAGAGAGAGAGAAGAGAGAGGGGTGGGGTGGGGTGAGGATGATGGGTAGGTGAATTAATAAATAAGGGTAATTTTGTCATTTTACAAAAGTTAACAGAAAAATCTAACGCCGTTAGTGTTTTGGACTCAAATGGAGATAAAAAGGAAATGTTAGGGGGCAAATCGAGACTTTGAAACTACAGGGATACAAATGGTTAAAACGAGAAAACGTCAGGGATGCAAATGGTAATTTACTCTATAGTATTTTATAAATTTTTGAATGATCATTGCAACCCACTTATTTTTATTGTTTCGATATAAATTGGTTCAAAACCAAGGTGAAAAAGACAATAAAAAGGGCGTACCTGGTGCTGCAAAGAGCTCTCGCGTTTTCGCAGGGTCTAGGGAGGGTCCGTCCCATTCAAGGGAAGATGTACGCGGTCTAAAAATACTAAGAATGATTTTGTGCTTGACATGTGTCTTCCTAATTTATAAAAATGAGTATATTTTGGTCATGCGTCTTATAAGTCAGGTTATTGTGTCAAATATCAAATCATTGTGTCCATCATTGTGTTTTAGATCTTAAATCATTTCATCATCATATAAACGTTTGTTATCTTATCATTGTGTATTAAAACTAAAGTTGCAACTATTTAAAACATTTTGTGTCCAGAATAATATAATGACGAGCAAATAACACAATTAGACATTTATTATTGTTTTTTACGTTTTATATCATTTATATTATTTTAAACTAGTTAGTTGTTAATTTATCATTATGTTTTACACACTTGAATTATAAACAATGCTATTCCATCATTATGTTTTTTTAGAATTTATCACTTTCAAAATAAATGAAAAACATGTAAAAATAGGTGATCTAACTCACCTTAATGAAATAATCAACAAATCCTAGAATTAGCTTTGACACCTAAGATACACACTTCATTGAAAAATGCATTAAGCTTCACCTTCTTATGAAAAGATAGTTTCTCTCTTGAAACTATTTTGTGTCTAAACCTATCGCAAGCTTCACCTAAGATACACACTTGAAGCATACATTCAATCCCAACCTACACTCATCGTTATGCTCCCTCCCACATTTATCGCACTTCCTTAGCTCCGAACTTGACGACGCCCTACGATTATCCACCTTTATCTTCTTGTTGTTTGGAACAAAACCACCACGTCCGAACCTCTTTCCATTCTAGTTCTTATCACCACCACTCGTCTTCTTCACCTCCACCACCGTCTCTTCCCGCTCATCATACAACCTACCTGCCAGGTCTACAACCAATCAAAAGGTACCTGGTTGAGCAGGGATCAAGTGCCTGCGAATGTCAGCCGGCAATCCCTGGATGTACCTCTTGATCTTCCTCGACTCCGGCGTTACCTGATCCGACACCAGCCTTACCATTTATTAAATTTGGTGGTGTATTGCTGGTGAGTCATAATTCCCACCTCGAGTTGCAGGAACTCCCTCTCGATCTTGTTGAGTTTCTGGTGAGGACAGAATTCCTCGATCACCAATTTATTCAACTCTCTCCATTGCATCTTCCTAATGGCTCTGGCACCCTCAGCTTGGATAATGTTGTCCCACCAACATAACGCTGAGTCGATAAAAGATTGAGTAGTGAACTTCACCTTCTGGTCTTCGTGACACTCACTAATCTCTAGCATTACTTCCATCTCCCTTACCTAACGGTGTGTAGCTACAGCATTACCGTTGCCATCGAAGGTCGGGGGCTTACACCGTTGGAATGCCCCATAACTACACCCCTTAACCGTCACCCTCATAGAAGCATCCTCCTCATCACTGGACAACACTGTTCCAGACCCAGGCTGTTCCTCTTCCTCCTTTCTCTCCTTCCCTATGACCTTTTCTTATCCTCCTTCTCCTTTCTCTCTTCGCTCCTCACTGCCCTGATAACTTCGGTCACCACAGATGGTGAGACTATCTGCATGACCTGGTGTACCTCATCAGCAATCGCCTCCCTAGCTAATGCATTCAAACTAGCATTCTCATTCTCCTCATTCTGACCATGAACCTTAGGGTTCTCGTGAGCTATCTCGGTAGCCTTAGCACCATTCCTGGTAACACTTGGCTCAGCATCATGTCCACCACGACCTCTACCCCTAGAAGCATTTGAAGATTTCCATCCAGCCATCCTCTAATACTATAAGATTCAAACACTAACACGGTCATTCAAGGAATAACTCAGTTTATGTTAAGTATAGTAAGTCCCTAATTACAGTGGCCAGTTGTGATTAGCCACTTACTTTACTCTTCACACCTCAAGCATTTCCTATCTTAACTACATCAGTATCTAAACCTATTAAAAACACATAAGTCAAATAGCACACGCACATAATACTGGTTAACTTCAAGAAAAGAAATACCCGATGGCTCGTAACTACTCGGGATGACATCCCTCCATTCGTCCCATTTTCAGTTTAAGTTTAGGTTTTTGAAACTATTTACCCAATCCTCTTAAACTTTGGCTCTGATACCAACTTGTAAGGCCCCGATCCCGTAGACCTCACAGTTGGTCATTCATAGCACTAAAGATACATAATAATAATAATATACATTTCATAAAATAAGCAGCGAAATTGCATTAGCAAAAGCCATTCATTATTATTAATAAATATTGTTGTTAAGCAATACAATGGGGTTTGAGTTATAAAAAGATTGTTTAATTGCATTACAAAACAACAATATCATAGGTGGTGAATGGATGTTAGTCTTGACCCGTCGAGTAGCTTCACCCTCGTGCCATCCTCAACAATATTTACCTGTCAACGGAAAATATATACAAGTCAGCGTTGCTGAGTGAGTTCTAGTTTTAAAAGTATTAAAATACCTTGTATAATTTTATATATGAAAATACTCTTTCGATAAAATAGTTCTTTACTTTCATACGTGAGCACGCATCATATATACATCAAGGTAATATTTTCTTTCTTTCTTTACTGTACGCATTCGTTCATTTCATACTTTTATCTTTATCTTTCACTTTCTTATGGATCAATGTGCAATACCCCGAACATTGTGCATGAAGCTGATGTTGGGCTTGTGGTCTATAAATAGACCATGAACATTGTGCACTAAGCTGACCCAGTCACCTAGGGTATGCTACAAGGGTCCCTGTCAGTCTCAATGACTGACCCTGTTGAGCTAACGACAGCATGGTCATGCACCTCCTATTCATTTGCTTGCAAGACTTGCATTCTTTCATTTATGTTCCAATTTTCTTTATCAGTAATCTTTCACTTTTATTAATGATAATACTTTACGTACACTTCATAAACACACCACGTAAAGTCTCACAATAATAATTATTATGGAACTTAAGAACAGCTTATAATTATGCATAATATTAAAAATTAAAACACTAAAGCCAAACTAGGATCAAACCCTAATCATACTGTTTTTCCTCAAAATTTCGGAAAATAAACTAAGTGTTGGGCGCACGAGCACTATGCAGGCGCATGAGCCCTGCTTAGGCGCTTTTCAACTATGCGGGCGCATGAGCCCATACTTAACCATTTCAACACTTAGGCGCATGAGCCTTTTGAGCGCGTGGGCACTATTTGGGCACTTCACCCTACACTTAGTTATTCCAGCCAAAAGTTCAGACGCATAAACTACTGTTCAGGCGCATGAACTTACACTTAGATTTTTCCTAAGAAAATTTCCAGCGCATGGGGTACTGTTTGGGCGCACGGACCTTATTTGGGTGCATGACCCTACTTAGAGCATTTCTAAGGCAATTTTGGGTGCATGGGCCTTATGTAGGTGCATGACCAACCTATGTATCATATTTCTAATATATTTTCAGTCCCAAATCACAACAACATCCTGTTCTAAGCTTATTATCATATTCCTAGGCCTAAACAAGACATGAACCACTTTAAATCCTCAACATATAAGCACAAATGCATACGGTTACACACACAACATATATAAAATTGTTTAAATACATTTTCAGCCCCAAAGAATTTATAAAACCTGAAAATGCGGGGTCTAGAACTCACCTGATGTGGCAAACAAGCACAACTCCTCCAAACTTGTTTGTTCACGACTTTAAACACCTAAATAACCAAGAACACACAACCCGAACACATAAAACACATATTCATAGGTTCTAAGGTGGAAAACCCAACAAAACCGAGTTAATTATACAAAGAACTACTTACTAGATCGAAAATCACTCATTCCTCTTCTTGAAACCGAGAGAAACTTCAGGTTTTTCTCTTCTTCTTCGTTGTTTCTCCTTTTAGTCGACAAAAAGTAGATGAGTTTGACATATATGGGCGGCTATACCCATAATAAAATAAAATAATGGTTTTTATACTATTTTACACCTTGGCCCCCTCCATTTTAGCTTTTGTCTATTTCTTTCAATATACTTTTATTCCCTTTTCTCACATTTATTTTTTTTTATTTGACAAAAGTTTCGGGTGTTACAAAATTGTATATCTAAGGTATCTTGAGATGCTCAAATGGTATCACTTATTATTCAAAGGAAGAGAGTCTGTAGAAGTTGAAGATGAAAGCATGACTACAATGAAGAAGGAATAACAGTCGTAAATGTAGAGAGACCTAATGCTTGTTATGGTCATGACAGAATCAGTCATGATCATAGCAACCTCTAACTTTCAAATGCTCATAAATTCTTGTCGTTTTTTTTGAAATCACTAAACAACCATCCCAAACTACAAAATCCAAATTATTCACAATTAAGTATCGATAAAGATGAATTTGTAACAAAAAAACATCTAAAATGGGGAAAGATAAACATTATTAACATGTATATTTATTCACATATAAATGTTTATGAAGAAACTAAGTACAGATTGTCATCAATGATAATAATTGATTTTATTATTTCCTTTTAATGATACTTCATGTAAAGTAACTACTATATCTTATGATTATAATTCAACACTCTTTTTAATAGAGAGGTAGGTGTATCATAGTCAAAGTAAGCACGTTGATATTAAGTTTCATTAGATTTAGAGCTTAGTGGAAGTAAGCAGAACAACTAGATGACATATTTACAAAATCATTAGGACAAGAGCAGTTTGTTTATGTACGAGCAAGGTTAGGGGTCACAATTACTTGAATTAAAGGGAGATGTTGAAGACTAATTCAAATAGAAACCGGTCACTCAAATGAAAATAAGTCATGGAAGGTTTGTTGATTCAAGGAGGACGGGAAAATTAAGTTTAGTAGTTCTGGAATAAGTAGATCAGTTGTTAGCATCTTTTCTTTTTCAATTTACATCAATTCATTGTAGCGTAATGCTAATGTAAGCGGTAGCTGAATGATTCATAAAGCAAGAGTCTATTCTTTATCTTAATACCATAACACTAAATGTAAAACTTATACACTGGTGTTTTGACATAACGAACAACCAATCTTATCATGTTATGTTTGCAACTATTCATAAGAATACCCAAATAGGACCGAACAATTTAGATAACCATAAAATAAAAAACCTTAAGATCAGTTGTTTGGTTCAAATATTTGTTTGATTATTTTTAGTTAATTTCATTTTTAGTTAGGGCTTTCACTGACAACATGATGTGTGGTATGAAACTCACAAACACTCTAAAATATTCTTAAATTTATACCACTTGTTTGTGATAGGACTTGAACACTAAATTTTTAAAGGGTCATTTGGTTCGAAGAATATGTTGTGAAAGAATTAGAAGTAGAAATGATATTGAAGTCGGAATTGAAATCTTGTTAAAATTAATAAGTAGTTTGGTCGGTAAATTTTTGAGTGGAATTCATATGTTGATTTGGAATATTTCATTAGATTGTTATATGATGAGTGGAATGAATGTGAAATCCAATGAATATGATAAAATTTTAATTTTAAATTTTATTCGATAGCCAACCAAACAGGATTTTAAATGGAAATTTTTTCACTTTCATTGCAATTCTAGATAATTCTTTAAAGCAAACAAAGCCTTAAGGTTTCTATTGTCAACAAGATGCAACATACCTTGATAGCGTTGTGCCCAAGCCCATTTAGGAACATATAAGTTCGGTTGTGAGAAAATTTTTTAATTAGGTAACATTAGATTACTCGAATGAAATAGTCAAATTATGCTGGTTTGATTTATATGTCACTAGGTTACAATCTCGGTCCGTGTAATACACGGGTTAAATAAATTTACTGTTACATAATTAATAATATAAAATGTTATGTTTTAAATATTGTATATTATAGAGATCGAATAAACTTATGTAGTACACATATTTGAAAATTTAAAGTTAACATGTTTTCAATTTTAATTATTGATAGTTATTAATTAATGAACAGATATTATAGTATTTATAGTTAAGATGAGAGATAAGCGGGAGAATCAATTATCATATGGTTTAAAATGGTGATAAGTGTTCAGATTTATTTTTATTTATTAGTATAGAGATGTGAAACGACCGAAAGCAAAGTGAAAAAAAAAAACCCAATTGTCATATTAAATATAGATGCATGTCTCAGTCTCTTTAGTATGTGTGTTACTTGTCACCTTCCTAAAACCCAACTCGCCTACCCTTACTTTTTTATATACATACTAGCTATAGTAACCCGTGTGTTACACGGGTTGAATAAATAAAAAATTAATATAACAAAATTTATTAATTATAAAATAATATTTTAAGATATAATATCATTGAAATTATGTATTAGAAATGACTGTAAGTTATAAAATAGTGATATCAACTTTTTAAAATTTTACTTTTTTCAAAAAAAAAAAACGTTTTGTTCTAAAACAAACCCTATAAAAATGTCGTTTTTAAAAATTTTCTTATTTTAACTCTTAAATTTAATTATTTTTTGTTTTAAAAAATAACTTTTTAAAAATACCAATTTTAAATATTTCGTATTTTAAAAAAAAGTCTTATGCTTTAAACAAATTTATTATTTTATGAAAAATTGTTTATTTAGAAATAACATTTATAAATAGATCTCTTTATTAATTTATTAAATCTAAAAAAGTGTTAAATAGTATTATTGGTAATTAAGGTAATTATTTAATAGGAGAGAGAGACGGGAAAATTTTGGTGAGAATGATTGTGATGTTGACACGTGTCATCCCAGATACCCTTTTATTAGAGTAGGAAGATAACATAGGAAAGTATTCAATATATACAAGGCTGATATATTTTTGAAAAATAATAATTTTTCCAGCAAATAAATATATAAATCATTTCCAAAACAATTTTAGGATTACCAAAAATAAACAGTAGTTTTTTGGTAATTATTAAGGTTATATATTACTATAAATTATAATGATAATTAATATTATGTTAAATAATTCAATTCAAATAAATGTGAATTGATATTAAATTAAACTTGCAAAAAATATAAATTAAATGTTTCCAAAATACATAAAAATCGGTTGATAGTATGATTGTAGTAATGGGATTAAATTTGGGACAGAATTAATCCAATTATTTTTCTGATTGGATGGAATCTTAAAAAAATAATTGAAACATATAAAAAAACACTTGCAAAAATTAAAGAATAAAATAAATGTTTGATTTTACATACTGATAGTATGATAACTGAAATTTTGAAAGTATAATAACGGTAATTAGATGGTAATTTGAACAAAAGTAAAATGTTATATTAATTGATTGAAGAAAAGAGTGTATTCATAGAAAGGATTGATAAATAACAAAAAAACTGCAACTAATGTTTGCTTATCAATTATAAAATAAAAAAGTCAAGTTAAATTAAAGAATTAAGATAACAGAAATGTAAGTTGAAAAAAATTTATAAAAAAAATAAAGTATATAAAAAAGATTGCACTTAAAACTGTCAGCGTTAAAGGATCATATTATAATTCACAATAAGGGTGATATGTATTATATTATTAAAAATTAAGAAAAAACGTAACAACATTTATTTAGGTAATGATTTGTTATTTAATGTCATACTTTTTGTTTTAATCTGTTCCTTAGATAAATAGGTACATTATTTATTTAATAAAATAAAATACGCACATAGGAGCTCTATTGTTATTTAAAAATAAAAATAACATGTATTTATATTATAAGAGTATCTTAAAAATTTAAGAACTGAACTGAAAATTACCATGCAACCAAAAACAGTTGAGTTCCAAAATTCTCCGTACGCTAAACCTACAAATCAAAATACTACTTTAACAAAAAGGGATGATCTGTTATGAATAATATCAAAATGATAACCAAACACAGAGTAGATGCATTACATTTAAAATTAAGAGCAATTGCATATTTCAACCATACACGCTTATTTTTATTCATAAGATGTGTGATGTTCAAACAAATTAAACATTAACAAAACCAGAAACTTTCATCATCTAATGACAAATAGAGCAAAAACATATCTTGCAATGTAAAGTATATACATATTAGATTCTAAAACTAAACAACATCTTATATATGTGTAACTAGCTTAACGTCCCGTGTGTTACACGGATTGAAAAAACTAAAATAACGAATGTCTACAATTAGAAATTGAGAACTAATATTAATAATCTTCTAATATATAATAATAATATATAAGAATGATATATAAGGATGCGAAATTTAAGGGATGCAAAATTTTCATTAAAACAACTTTTCGCTATATGAATGACAAGTGGCAATAACTTCTTGAGAGTGTGCCATGTGACAACATATAACTTAAAAGCCAATAATTTATTAAAACATAAAATTGATAAAATGTTATAACAAACTTAGCTGTAAATGTGAAGAAACATGCCAACTTAATTTGTATTGTATTGTATATAAAATTAAATTATGAAAAACTAATCTCTTAACATTATGTTTGAAAATTTAGATTCTGTTTACCATAATTTTGGTTTAAAATCATTGTACATATATTACAAAATGACTTTTTATTTTCTAAAAATAAATTATGAGGAATACAAATAATAGTTTTCATTTAAACATTTATTTGAATATAAAACAAAAATGATATTAATTCAAACTTTAGAAACTTTTTATTTTAGGGAACAAATTAAAAGAAATTTTTGAAGTTTAAATGAGTGTTTAATATGATGAGAAGTGACAATATTTGTTTAACAATTTGACATGTGTCAAAGGGTGGTTAATATGATAACAAGTGGTAAAACCTTTTTCTTTTATTATATATAAAGATATGTATGTGGGTATACATACATGTGTATTACAAAATGAAAGAATACAACATAGAAACCCAAATTTGATTCATCTTTAATGTTTAAAAAAATATATAATGAACATGCCTGTATTAGAAACCTAAAGGTAACAATAGAAACCCAAATTCACAATCACACCTAAATGGATATAGATATGCAAAATTGACATTCAACCAACACGAACCTATAATGGCTTACAATAATTTAACACCTAAATGGATATAGATATGCAAAATAATTAGCCAACGATGACTCGTCAAACCATAATAATGACTTTCAAATGAAATGTTCACCAAAAACTTTATGTAGTAAAATCAATGTAAAACCAAAAACTAAAACAAAGAAGTAAGCATATACAGATACAATAACATATAGAATTTAAAGAAGCCAATAAAGAAACATCAATTCAATTAAAGAATTTTAAAGTAAAACACATTTTCAATTGCATAAACTTTAGCGAACAAAAGCAAAAAAAACATACATTTTCAAACCAAAAGCAATGGAAAGAAACAAATACGGATGCATACCCGGAAAAAAGAAACATCAATGATAATCATTAGATCAAGAAAATAATTCATTCTCAAGAAAGATTGCTTTGTTAATGCACATCCAGCAACAAAGAAACCAATAACTTTTATAACTTGTAAATGTCATCAGGTAAGAGTATGAAAAATTTAGACCTTTTGTTTGTCTTTGCAGATCCAACAACACAGTAATCATCCAGCTTTGCATACGGGCCAACCAAATTACTAATAGATGCAGTAGCTGCTGAAACAAATATTGATAAGTAAATTAAACATCAAATATATAGTTTGAAAGACCAATATATCGACTGAAGTAGTGACATAAATGGGCACCTCTCACCACCATCCATCGCCTAGATGTGTGTAGCAATATTAGTCTAAGATAGTAAGGTTTCCGGTATTTTCAATCTTAATTAAATGCATAAACAGCTAAATTAGTACGTATGGAGTGTTGTTTTAACTAAAAGCATGAAGAATCACCTTGATTTCAGATGGTAGATATTATATTGACAATAAGGTAAGCGAGTGCACCGACAAGGCTTCCATCTTGAACTTGACTACCCATTGCAGCAGCAACTGTAGGCACAATCATATGAGAATAGAAAATAGCTTTTAGAAGAATTGTTATTAGTAACGCAAAGGGATTAAAAAGTAATAATAATAAACAAAAAGAGGACCGTTATCTGATAAAAAATCTCCGCTTTAGCACTTTTCTCTAAATAATAGCATCCATTTGAAGTTGACTATGTTTTGATCTTATCTGGAAAAAAACAGATGAAATAAATTAAAATAATCAGAAAAGAGAGCTAGTTTAATATTTTAAAGGGAATAACCAAAGTCATTAGTTCTTTCTGAGCCAAATCCATATGTTGTCAAAATGTCAAAGTCAAATGGATCACATACAAAAAAACCACAGGCAAGAAAGTGCAGCTGTTCATATAGTAACAACAAGAACCTGTTTAACAAATAAACAAAGTACAGACATTATCAAGATTGAAGTTGCCTGATAAATTAAAATAAAAGGAAAAAGATTGTATTGTTTACGTATCTTGCCATATTCCTCCATGTTTATTCCTTCTTCCCTTCCTCTTTCCTGTTTGATTACCATAAAGTTGATACAGTTAATACATAGCCTTATTTTAAGAAATAACTGTCAAAAAGAAGAGCATGAACATCACCATGGCAATGAGGTTTTGTCTAATATGAAAATAACAGATGCAATAACGAAAGAATAAAAAATTAACATATTTTGAATTAAAATACGAAAATTTGATACGCTAAAGTCACCGGTATCTTGTATTTATTGTTTGGGTCTAAAGCAAGCCTAGCATCACGATTCACCGCCACTGGACTTGTTTTCACAATAGAAGTAGACCGTTGAAACGTTTTAAGCTCATTCTTTGTTGCATTTCCGAATAAGAATATTTGGGTCTAAAGCAAGCCTAGCATCATTATAGCAAGAGATTACCACTATTGCTTGAAGCTAGATTGCGACTATAATACGCTATTTTTGATGAACTTTGTTTCGAAACTTGTAGTTTCTTAGATGGTAACATAACAACCTTTTTGGTTTCTTTATCAGGTTCAGCAGGTGTTAAAACTTCAGGATATGTGGAAGACTTGCGTGTTGTTTTCTTTTTTTCTTGTGAAACTACAGTTTTGTAAATTTTTCTCTATTGACACTTGCAGTTGTTTTGAACTATAGGAACTGTTGACTTCGAGTGTTCATGTTTCTTACCATATTTACAGAAATCATGACAGGAACCAGTGGAAGCTCTGAGATAATTAGGAATAATATTACCTTCTTCTCCAATACTCTTTCGAGAACTTGGTACACCAATGGAGTACCGTCTGGTTTTGCCGCCACTGCCACCTATGGATTTCCTTCTTTGATTCCCATCTTCAGGGGTTTCTTCACTTGGAGTAATCATTTAAACAAAACTTTAAACTTTAGACTCAATTGACCTGAAAGAAAACAAATGCAATGTTATTGTTCTGGTGAACGGATGCATATATCCAAAGATGAGAAAAGACTAAAACTTTACATAGAGGATCTAGAAATCATTAAAAAATGCAAACTTGGGATTAAATTACTCAGTGGTCATCAAAATTAAACACGCTTGGTGTGTTTTACATGATCTTTTTGGTGAAAAATTTCCGCCTGCAAAGGATTGTGTTTGTACTTTGAAGCAACAAAAATCAAAAACCTTTACCGTATGAGGGTATAAAGTGTAAACCAGCTGCCAGTATCATCCCACAGCCACAAAACTAGATAAAAATTTAGGGAAATCCACAAAATGATTTGTAATTATTGTTTTGGGTGACAAAAGTTCTTCAATTGATGGTTCAATACCAAAATTTATCGAAAACTTTTGACCAAAATCGATCTAATTATGACCATCTGTATACACAATGCATGGTGCAATAATATGCGTTGATGCATATAATCAAAATAATCGCAGAAATCAAAGATGGATCTGAACAGAAAAATGAATCTGAATTCATAAACAAAAAGCAATAAGAATATTTAATCCGAATAAGAATATTTGGGTCTAAAGCAAGCCTAGCATCATTATAGCAAGAGATTACCACTGTTGCTTGAAGCTAGATTGCGACTATAATACGCTATTTAATCCGAAAGATTGCTTTAAAATAACAAAAGAACACGAAACAATTGAACAACAACATACCTTTCAAATGCAATTGAAGATGACAGAGATGTATTAAAGCAATTTGACAGGGCTGCTGAATACAAACGAACCACGAATCTCATATTTAGGGCTATCAAACAAGAAGCCCTAGATGTCTGAATATGAAGCGATGAAGAAGAAATGATCGAGAAGGGCAGGAAGAGCATGAATGCGGCTGAGAGATTCTAGGGTTTGGGAGATGAGGGTATGGAGATGAAACATAAGCGATTAGTGGGTAAAAAGTGATGTGGTTCGACCCGGAAAAGAATCCGCGTGTATTGAAAATGGGTTTGTAGACATGGCTGCTGAATACAAACGAACCACGAATCTCATATTTAGGGCTATCAAACAAGAAGCCCTAGATGTCTGAATATGAAGCGATGAAGAAGAAATGATCGAGAAGGGCAAGAAGAGCATGAATGCGGCTGAGAGATTCTAGGGTTTGGGAGATGAGGGTATGGAGAAGAAACATAAGCGATTAGTAGGTAAAAAGTGATGTGGTTCGACCCGGAAAAGAATCCGCATGTATTGAAAATGGGTTTGTAGTTTGGGCGGGAAAAAGCAATCTCAAGTGTCCTAGATAAACGCCACGTGTCCCCCAAAGTTACTGTTGGACCAAAAGAACCAATGAGCCAAGATCAGGAAAACCTCTAAGTCCCACATGACATCACAACAACTGCTGAAGACTCCCATCAGCTGTTCTGAAAAAGTCTGAAGAATCAAAGTCTGAAGATCAAAGATCTGAAGTACAACAGCTGAAGATCCCAAAGTGCTGAAGATAAGTACTGAAGTCTGAAGTATTGATAAACACAAGTACTGAAGGCTTCAAGTACTGAAGACAAGTGCTGAAGATCAAAGTCTAAAAAACTGAAGAACTGAAGATCAACTACTGATGTACAAAGTCTGAAGACGACTGAAGACATCAGCTGATGACAACTACTGAAGTCATCAGCTGATGAATCATCTGAAGATCAAAGTCTGAAGGCCAAAGTGCTGAAGCTTCAGAGTTTGTCACAACAGATGAAGAAGTCTTCTTCACTTGTTGTGATGGTTTTTCCTTTCAGTAGTTTTATATTTTTCTTTCAGTAGTTTGTACAACAGCTGAAGAGTTTGTTCTTCAGCTTTTATAGTTCAGTAGTTGTAAACGACTGAAGAGTTTGTTCTTCAGTCGTTGTAGCTTTTTAGTAGTTTCCCTTTCAGTACTTGTAATAGGTAGAACACTTAGGAATTTTGTAAGAAGATGTCAGCTGTTATGACATCTTCAGTAGTTTGTGTTCTATCAGTAGTTAGTTAAATAACTGTTAAATGCCAGTGGAATCTGACAATAGTATGAGTCTTTTGCCTATAAAAGGGCAGTGACCTGATTGTATTCCACGTCGAAACATGTGAAACAAAGAATATTATTCCTTTTTGGCAGAATTATTCTCTCTCTCTACATTTACTTTACATGCAATATTCTTTATGTTCTTGTATTAATTGCTAATTTCCATGCTAAATCCGCTGCGAATACAACCTAATTGATCAAACTAGAGGCTGAGATCCTGTCAAATGGTATCAGAGCAGGTTAATCATTGATCGATTTCACTATTGATCATTTGAAACTGCTCTTTTGATCTCTACGTTTGATCGAATTAGCAATTTGCAAGAATTAGCTGTAGAGAGAGAGAGATTCTGCTGTTTCTGGCCGTAAACTTGAGGTTCTCTGGTGGTTTTGAGCTATATTTGTTTTGTTTAAACTTGAGTTTGACTAAAAACTGAGATGACTACACCAACAAACGATCCTCACAATACTGGTTCCTCAACCAAGCCACCGATGCTTGTGAGGAATGAGTATAACATATGGCAACGACGTATGCTTCACCACTTGTCTGTCAACAGTGCTGGTTGTTGGAAGTCAGTGGTGCATGGACCATACAAGCCTATGGTGAGTGTCCCTGAATCTAACGAAAAGGTTCCAAAGAAACCTGAACAATATTCGGACGAAGATCTAAAGCTGTTCGAGATTGATGCTAGAGCCCATGGAATTTTAGCCATGGCTATTCCAAATGAGATTTACTCAGGGCTTTTGCATCATGAAACTGCTCATAACCTATGGGTTGCTCTAAAGGAACAATTCAGAGGAACCGATTCGGTCTTAGCAAACACTAGGGAAATCCTCGCCCAACAATATGAGACATTCTCTCATAGGAAGGGTGAGATTCTGACTCAGTAGTTTGAGCGGTTTTCTTGTTTGATCTCTGAGTTGAAGATGGTCAAACAAGAGTACTCCAACAGCCAGATGAACAACAGATTCCTCAGGTCACTGCCTGAGAGATGGGACACTTATACTATTGTCCTACGCTCCAGTGCAGATCTGGATACTCTATCCCTCACCCAACTTCATGGGAAACTCCTCACATTTGAGAGAGAGATAGAGCAAAAGAGGAAGTTGTCCACCTCTGGCAAGCTCACTGATGACTTTGTCCATGGCAATGCTGCCTTGATAAGTCAGGAGTCTGAATATGCTTTATCAGAGAGTTCTTATGATGAGCATATTGATTTCTCTACCAACTCAGAACAAGCTTTTATTGGTGTTAGTAGTGGTTCAGGAGGTAGCAGTGATAACTGGTGCTTTTTGATGGATGATTTGAAGGGCATTCCAGATGATGATCTGGAAGAGATGGATATTTTGAGCCAAATGACAATGATCAATATCAGATCTCAAAAGTTCTACAAAAGAACTGGTAGGAAATTCCCTGGTCTCTCTGGCAGAACCAAAGTTGGTTTTGACAAGGGCAAGTTGAGGTGTCACAAGTGCCAAAGGCTTGGACACTTTGCTAGAGAGTGTAGATCATCTGGATCTAACTCCTCTGCACCCTTTGTGACTTTTCCAAGCAATAGCTCACAGCACAGAGGGCAACCTTCCTCCAGTTCTGGTCATCCATCACATGCACAGGCATCACCTGCTTATTTTGTGCCTCAGGGTCATATGCCATACCCATACCCCTGCTACTATGTACCTCAGCCTAGTCAAACTCAAGCACTTTCTGCTCAACCACCACAGGCTCTTCCTGAGCCTCAATCTTCCCCATCTCATCATCAAACACAACCTCAACAACACAGCTTCTTCACCCCAGGAGTTGTTGACTGGAGTAGTCTGCCAGATGATCTATCTGGTCAGGAACAACTACTCCAAGGTGCTGGTCAACATGGTGGTGGTAGTCTATTTGGAAATCTTGCTCTGATGGCCCTTGAGTCTGCTGAGGGGTCATCATCCAATGCCTCATCGCAGGTATCCTCTGAGGCCAAAGCCAAGCTTTGTTCTGAATCATGCATAGCAGCATTTGCTTCTATTAGGGAAGCAAATGTAGCTTTAATAGATAAAAATATTGAGCTAGAGCACACTATTTCCAAAAAGAAAGCTGAATTTGAGGCTGCACTTAATAAGAAAAATGATGAGATTTACAAGTTTAAATGCCAAATAAAAGATGGTAAAGCTAGGGAAGATGTACTTCTAGAGAAGTACAGAGACCTCAAGGAAACTCTTGCAAACACCCAAGTAGAGTGTGATCGATGGGTGCAATCATGCAAGGGTTTTGAAATGCTTCTTAGCAAGCAATCAGCTTCCAATGTGAAGTTTGGCATTGGTTATAATCACACTGCTCCTCCTACAGATTTTACTTCAAGAGCAGAAGTTGAATCTGATGGAGAGAGCAATAACCAATCCTTCTCATCATGTGACCTATTATCTTCTGATTCAGCATCATCAGAGATAGAAGTCAGCAACAAATCAGCTGATGCTACAAGAGCTGATGGTTCAAATGCTGACTGTCACATGATCAAAAAGTTGATCAACTCAAGTGTTGTCTCTAGAAGTACTGAAAGTACTGGAGAGCAAGTGATAACACCTGAAGTTCAAACCTCAACTACTGCCAGCACTGAAGAGAAGAAAACTGACAGTAGAAAAGGTTTGAAGACAACTAAAGAGGAGGTCAGGGAAGCAGGTACTAAAGGGAAGAAAACTGCTAGTACTGGTAACAAACAGCTGAAGAACAAGTCTTCAGCAGTTTCATCTTCTTTGGTTGATGATCAACATAAGATGAAGAAGAAGCCATGTGAGATATGTGGCTTGTTCAATCATCTTACTGATGATTGCTGGTACAAAAGAGGTTCCAAACTCAAACAAAAGGAGAAAACTAAAGAGCTAATAAATGAAATGAAAAATGAGTTTGAAACCAAGTTTGTACTAGCAACATCAAAGCCTGAAATCCCTAAGCCCAAAGCTAAATCCAAATGGAAAGTAGGGGTTACTTAGGCAACAGCTGAGGTTGCTCAAAAAAAGATGGTGCAACATAGGAATCCATCATCAGCAAGTCCCAATGTGTCTGAAGAGCTGAAAGCTTTATCACAAAGTCAGACACAACTGGTGATGATGGTTCAGCATCTAATGGGAAGAGTCAACCATTTAGATGCTCCTGTGTTGAAACCACAGAAAAGGAAATCCAAGCCGAAGGGTTCCTCTTCTATACCATCTTCTTCACCTCAGGCTATTACACATAACACACCTGTTAGTGCTACACTTGTAGTTGAGAACAGACCCAAAACCAAACAGGTTTGGGTCTCTAAAACTAACTAACATGTGGTTATGATCGCAGGGTTCTTCAACATGCCAAAAGAGCATCTGGTATGTAGACAGTGGAGGATCTATGCACATGACAGGAAGCAGCTCCCTTCTTAATGACTACTCTCAAAGAAAGAAGGGATTTGTCTCCTTTGGCAATGATGCAAAGGGTTACATCATCGGAAAAGGCTTTGTTTCTAATGGGGAAATAAGGTTTGATGATGTTAACCATGTGGAGAATCTCAAGTACAACCTCTTGAGTGTCAGTCAAATGTGTGATAAAGGCCATGTTGCCCTTTTCACAAGCCAGAACTGTCAGATTCTGTCATCCAAAGTTCTAAATTTGATTGACAAGGTGTTGAATGAATACACTCTCCTGAAGGCCACCAGGATAGGAAGAGTGTATGCCTTAGATCTCTCCAAAAAGATAGATCTAAAAGGCCATCCTTGCCTATTCTCCAAGGCATCTCCTCAAGAATCTACTCTATGGCATAGAAGGCTGGGGCATGTTAATTTCAAGAACATGAATCAGCTGATAAGTCATGGTTTAGTAAGAGGATTGCCTTTGAAGGAGTTCAAGTGTGAAGACAACTGCACTGCTTGCTTAAAAGGAAAACAACACAAAGTTTCATTCCCTTCAATAGAAGAACCAAAGTCCACTGCCTGCTTGCAGCTCCTGCACATGGATCTCTTTGGTCCTGTCAGAGTAATGAGCATGGCAAAGAAGAAATACTGCCTGGTAATTGTGGATGATTATTCCAGGTTTGTATGGACTTTCTTCTTGCACTCCAAGGATGAAGCAGTCAAGACTATCATGAACTTTGTGTTATTTGTAGAAAAGCAGTATTCCCTACAGGTCAAGTGTGTGAGGAGTGACAATGGAATAGAATTTAGAAACCACACACTTGATGACTTCTACCTGTCCAAGGGAATTAAGAGGCAGTTTAGTATTCCTAGAACTCCTGAGCAGAATGGAGTGGTGGAGAGAAAGAACATGACTCTCATTGAAGCTGCAAGGTCAATGCTGGCTGACTCTGGATTGCCACTGACCTTTTGGGCTAAAGCTGTCAATACAGCTTGCTATGTACAAAATAGAACTTTAGTGAATAAGAGGTTGATGAAGACTCCTTATGAAGTTCTTCATCATTTGGCTCCTCTAATTTCATTCTTTAGAGCCTTTGGGTGTCCATGTTTTTTTCTCAACACTAGCAACCCACTCCAAAAGTTTGCTAGTAAGGTGGATGCAGGGTATTTTGTTGGTTATTCATCAACTTGCAAGGCATACAGAGTCTTCAACTGTAGGACAAAGGTGGTTGAAGAAACTTTGCATGTTAAGTTCAATGAATCTCCAAAGGACAAGATTCCACAAAACCCTGTGGAGTTGTTTGATCTGGACATACTGCAATATGTTCCTTATCAACCTCCAGCTGTTGAGCCTGTCAACAGTTCTCCACCTGGTGGTACTGATGATGATGTAGTCAGTACTCACCTCTTCAGGCTTAGTGACAACCTGCCTGAGTCCACTAAACCTGATGCTCCTGTAGCTTCAGCAGCCCTATCCACAATAAATGCTGATGAGATTTCTGCATGCTCTACTTCATTTGAGCTGCCATCTCCTATATGGTTTCTAGAATCTCCATCACCATTTGTTGCTGCTAAAAGTTCTACAAACACTTGCACTAACATTATAGTCTATCAAGAGCTGAAGAATCACCCCACATCTCAAATCATTGGTGATATCAATGCTGGAGTTTCAACCAGGAGTCAATTGTCCAATTTCTGCTTCTATGCTCTCTTTATCAGTCAGCAAGAGCCAAAGAACTATCATGTTGCTTTAAGAGACAATGGATGGGTTGAAGCAATGCAGCTTGAACTTCTTCAGTTCAAGAAACAGCAAGTGTGGGAGCTTGTTCCTTTACCCAAAGGGAAGTGTGCAATAGGCACCAAATGGGTATTTAGGAACAAAACAGATGATAAGGGCCAAATTGTCAAGAACAAGGTCAGGCTGGTTGTCCAAGGGTTTGCACAAGAGGAAGGCATCGATTATGATGAGACCTTTGCTCCTGTGGCCAGACTGGAAGCAATCAGACTATTCCTAGCTTATGCTGCCTTTCATAGTCTTAAGGTTTATCAAATGGATGTCAAAAGTGCCTTCTTATATGGTAAAATAAAAGAAGAAGTTTATGTGTGTCAACCACCAGGCTTTGAAGACAATAAACATCCTGATTGGGTGTACAAGCTTGATAAGGCTCTTTATGGGCTGAAGCAAGCTCCTAGAGCCTGGTATGAGACACTATCAACTTTTCTTCTCCAAAATAAGTTCACTAGAGGCACCATTGATAAAACCTTATTCATCAAGACTGTGGGACAACATAAGTTCCTTGTTCAAATCTATGTAGATGATATCATCTTTGCATCCTCTGATCTAAAGTTGTGTGATGAATTCACAATGCTCATGAAGCAAAAGTTTGAAATGAGTGCTATGGGGGAATTACAGTTCTTTCTAGGTTTGCAAATCAACCAAAGGGATGATGGAATTTTCATCCATCAGTCCAAATACACCAAAGAGTTGTTAAATAAGTTTGATTTACAAACCTGTAAGCCCTGTTCTACTCCCATGAGCAGCATCACACAACTAGATGTAGATCAGAAAGGTAAAGCGGTTGATGAAACCCTTTACAGATGTATGATTAGGTCCTTGATGTACCTCACAGGTTCTAGACCAGACATCATGTTTGCAACATGTGTCTGTGCTAGATTTCAGGCTGCACCTAAAGAATCCCATTTGATTGCAGTCAAACGGATCTTTAGATATCTGCAAGGTACCCAATCACTAGGTCTTTGGTATTCAACTGGGCATTCTTGCAAATTAGTTGCTTTCTCTGATAGTGACTATGCAGGATGCAAAGTCACCAGAAAATCCACTTCTGGTGGTTGCCAATTCCTAGGCAATTGTTTAGTTTCTTGGCAGAGTAAGAAACAAACATCAATTGCTACATCCACTGCTAAAGCTGAGTACATTGCTGCTGCAAGTTGTACATCTCAGATACTCTGGCTTTAGAACCAACTCTTGGATTATGGCATCACAGAGACTAAGACTCCATTATTAATGGATAATGCTTCAGCTCTTTGCATTGTTAAAAATCCAGTCCAGCACTCTAGGACCAAACATATAGAGATCAGACATCATTTTATTAGGGATTACTATGAAAAAGGTCTGATTGATCCAAAGTTTGTGCCTAGTACTGATGAGCTTGCAGACATATTTACTAAGCCTTTAGATAGTGCCACATTTCAAAACTTGATACTAAGGCTTGGTATGCTGCAACTAGAATAATTTGACCAATACTGATGCTCTCAGTTCACAAGTACTGATGAGCATTAGTATGCAAAGGTCAAATATAAGTACTGATGAGTAATTTAGTCTTCAGCATTTTCACAACTACTGAAGACTAAAATGCTTCAAAGTACTGATGTACATTATTTGTTGAAAATAACTGATGTAGTGAGGTGGATTACAACTACTGATGTATTATTTTCAAACAAATAAGTACTGAAGAACAAATTTTGTTCACAAGTACTGATGTGTAATCTTACACAAGTACTGAAGACAAAATTTGTTCACCAGCTCTGAAGAGTATTTCATCAGCACTTGTGAACATCTGATCACAAGAGCTGAAGGCATAAATATTCACAAGAGTTGAAGGGTCAATGAAACATCTGAAAGTCAGCCAAAGAGCTGATGAGTAAATGTGGAGGTCAGCATGAAACAACTGATTTGACGGAAACAGCTGATGAGTAATTTTACTCTTCAGCTGATGCCAACAGCTGCTGTTTCATACCCAAACAACTGAAGGACAAAACCATGTCTTCAGTAGTTTCACAACTGCTGATGACTAACACCATGTCCTCAGTTTTTTACAACAACTGAAGCAATACCATGTCTTCAGTAGTTCACAACTACTGATATCAGTAGTTCACAACTACTGAAGGCTAACACCAAGTCTTCAGTTGTTACAACGTCTGAAGATGAAAACTAGGTCCTCAGTAGTTTACAACTACTGAAGACTGACATATCTTCAGCCGTTTACAACATCTGAAGGACAAAACCAAGGTCTCAGTAGTCTCATCTACTGAAGACTAACACCAAGTCCTCAGATGTTACAACCACTGAAGGTTAAAAACACGTCATCAGTCGTTACAACAACTGATGACTAACACCAAAACCTTCAGTAGTTTTCTTTCAGCCTTTGCCATACCCTATAAATACCCAACCTTCAGAGCTTTTCATTCTCACTTGACCTAACTTTTTCAAAAACCTCTGAAATTCCCATACACCATTAATGGCGGCCATGCAACTCAAACCTCGACACAACTGTGTCGCTCATCTCACCAAACCGCCATTCTGGGCCAAGTTTCACAATGCCGTCGATCTGATGACCGACTCACCATACCAAACGGTATTCCTTCTCAACCCCACCATATACACTGACTCCTTGGCGGAGTTCTGGACGAACATCACCGTCCAAACTGGAGAGAATGATAGCGAGGTCTCTCTCCGGTCTTCCGTCAACAACCACCCAGTGGTTATCACTCCAGCTACCATTCGAGAAACCCTAAGGCTGGAGGATGCCACCTACCTAACCTCTTACCCCAAAGGCGCCCTCGATCTATGCTTCACAGCCAACGACTATCAGGGCGACCTTTCTGCCACCACCTTGTTGAAGAAACACTTCCCAGATCCCCAACGACTAATCTTCCACATGGTGAATGTGTGCCTGGCTCCCAAAACTTCTTCATGGGACCAAATGTCAACAAGGTGGCAACAGGTATTATTTTCTATCTTTGAGAAACAACCCCTAAATTTTACTGATATTATATTTTGGGAACTCAAAGATATGGCCACAAAACCAGTTTCTAACCGGTGGATCTTGTATCCTCGGTTTATAATGGCCATAATCGAGGACCAGCTTCAAGCTGAGGGACTTGTTGGCAATGGGGTCCCTGCCATGGCTGTTCTAGCCGAGGTATACTCCAGGCACAACACCGACCACACACTAAAACAGGCTGGCCGACTGCGAAAACCCACACAGCAGGAACCCACAGCCTCCACCTCCAAATCCAAAGTCCCCACCAAGCCAAAAGCCAAGAAGAAGCCCAAAAGGCTACTCAGGGAAATGAGTCCCCTGAGGATGCCCCTGCAACACAAAGGCAGGATGTAGGTGCTGGTTCGATTCTCCCAGCAGCTACCACGACTCCACCCACCATAACCGCACAGGCTTCCTCTCAACAGGAGCCTGATGCAACCACTTCAGGGGCACCCACACATCTGGGGTCTTTCTCACTTGAGGAGACTGCCATTGAAATGCACACTCCTCCCCATGTGCACTCTGCTTCTAGCCCATCTCCCACAGAAGCCGCCCCACAAAACCCTACACTGATAATTGCCAAAGTGTTAACCCATCTGAGCACTCCACCCTCTCCCCAGAAACCAATTACAACTGGGGAGACTCCAACCGAAGAGAGGGTGGATACAAGTGCTGGTGGGAGCCCCCAACACAGAGAATCACATGTCCAATCTCCCAGTGTGGCTAGGGAGATAGGACATTCTGGTGAGGCTGTCACTTCCCCTGCATCAACATCTGAGCAGGGTGAAGCTGGTAACATCAATAAGACCTCACCGGAGGCAACTGCCGATGATGGATACAATCCGGAGGCTGGAAGTCCCCAGTACCAAGAACAAGGGGCACATGCTACTACTGAGCCACACTCAGAGCATGTATATCCTGACACAGTCAGGAGGACAGGTGATTCAGTTCACACTGATGATGACCTGAGCTTCTTCTTTGATGTAGTTGCTCACAACACTATCTTAAAAGATGAGATAAGCAGACTCAAAGAGCTGCTTGCTCAAATGACTCAAGATAGAAGTCCATCTGCCACCACAACCCATAGATGGCACCTTCACCCGAAGGTCTCACATACACTGAGCCACTCCCACAAACTCGGCCACCAGCCCCTGCTTCTGGCACTAGCTTTCAGGACCAGAACCCCCCTGAACAGCTAGATGCTATCCTTCAGAAATCCCTGCCTCTCATAACACCCATAATCACAGATAGTGTCATGAAAACCATTAATGAGAGGCTTCCCACTCATATCCAACCTCTGGTGGAGGTTGCTGTAGCCAAGGCGCTTGCTGATAGTCAAACCCCAACCAATGCACCAAAAAGGGGGAGACATCAGTGCAAGCTAAGAGGAAGAGGGGGGAGGAGGAGATAGAAGTAAGAGAGGAGATAGTTGAGAGGGAGAAGGTTGAGGAGACAAAGGGGAAGGGGAGGGAGAAGGAGGAGAAAGCTGAAAAAGAAGTGGCTGGAATCCAAAAAGATTTCAGTGTCACTTATCAAAAGAAAAAGGGAGAGAAGGTGAGGGAGGGTGTTGACTTTGATCTAGCAGCCCTTGTCAAGGAGGCTGATGCTGAGCATAGCCGATCAATGGACTCTGTCATTGATCAGCTGTTCAGGCAAGGCTTTGACAAGGACACTGCCTTGCTAGATCAGGAGATCAGAAATATGGAGAGAAGAGAGATTGAGTACCGATGGACTACTTATAGCCAAGAGGAAAGAAAGAAACTTAAGGCTATGAGTAGGTTCACTTAGAAGTATCTGGGCAGGCCAGTCCTTGATGTCAAGGCATGGACCAGGGACAGAATCTTGGCAATAACCACCAAGATCTGTTCGGCTGGTGATTTCACCAAAGGACTGGTCGCTGAGGCCCTCTCAGAAGCCGGTGCTGGGAACAGGACCCTGCTAGTAAAACAAACCAAACCTGCTCTTATTTCTAGGTTACTAGCAGTGCCTGCCAACATTCCCACACCAACCACCCAAACACAACCCACAAAACCAACCCCTTCACCATCAAAACCCGCAGCCAATGATCCACCCTTAAAGAAGAAGAGAAGGGTGTTGAGGCTGCAAGAAGAAGAAGAAGAGGAGGATGAGAAGGATAGACTGCCCCTGTCTGCAGTCATTCCTCTACCCAAAGTCAAATCCAAAACCATCACTCCCACCTCACAGATGGATACTGTGAGGGTTAAGATAGAGGATGAGGAGCAGCAACAGCTTCATGATGCTGAAATGCTTAAGTCAATTGACCAAGGTTATGCTGCTTCTACCTCTATCATGAACATGAAGAAGGAAGCTCTGAGACTCTTCACTCTCAAACAAACTTTCCAATATAACAAAAGAGAGTGAGGACTTGGCCTGATCCTTGGGTGGCTCACAGGATTACAAAGAAAGATATTCCTGTGAGGTACAAGAGCCAGATGAAGAGGATTGTAGATGAAGTGATCACAGTGGCTCTTGTATTAACACCCTGGGAAATTGTGGATGAGTTCGAGAAGGCCTATAAGTCTAAGCAACCACCCGAAATGATGTTAGAGAATAGGGTGGTTAGGAAAGCTTAGTTTATAAGAGGCTTGAGAACTTCCACAAAGATGAGCTCAACTTGTTGCTAGAGGGCAAACATCCAGATGAATTTGCATATAGGCAAATCACAACAGTTGAGCTCAAGAATGGCAAACAGGTCAAGTTTGTCTCAGAGCTGTACGGCCATGAAGGATTATTTGATGGTGGGGCTGAAGACCTGTCCAAAGAAGAACAATTGATTTTTGTCAGAGCCTACACCAGAGAATCCTACAGGCTCGTACGTGGGAGGTAGGTTTCATGGATGGGACAACAGCTCTGTGTCCAATTCCCCAAAACAGAGCTCCCATCCATACTTAGCCAAACAAATACCAGAAACCTCCTCCCAGACCAGTGCTTATCAGGGTCAACTTCTGATCTGATCCAGAAGGAAATAGACCAATCTTTATGCCAACAATAAGTGGGACAACAAATAATTAGAGGTTTTGGCTGCATTGGTTCAGGGGAGTTTGTTGGACCAAAAGAACCAATGAGCCAAGATCAGGAAAACCTCTAAGTCCCACATGACATCACAACAACTGCTGAAGACTCCCATCAGCTGTTCTGACAAAGTCTGAAGAATCAAAGTCTGAAGATCAAAGATCTGAAGTACAACAGCTGAAGATCCCAAAGTGCTGAAGATAAGTACTGAAGTCTGAAGTATTGATAAACACAAGTACTGAAGGCTTCAAGTACTGAAGACAAGTGCTGAAAATCAAAGTCTGAAGAACTGAGGAACTGAAGATCAACTACTGATGCACAAAGTCTGAAGACGACTGAAGACATCAGTTGATGACAACTACTGAAGTCATCAGCTGATGAATCATTTGAAGATCAAAGTCTGAAGACCAAAGTGCTGAAGCTTTAGAGTTTGTCACAACAGCTGAAGAAGCCTTCTTCAGTTGTTGTGATGGTTTTTCCTTTCAGTAGTTTTACATTTTTCTTTCAGTAGTTTGTACAACAGCTGAAGAGTTTGTTCTTCAGCTGTTATAGTTCAGTAGTTGTAAACGACTGAAGAGTTTGTTCTTCAGTCGTTGTAGCTTTTCAGTAGTTTCCTTTCAGTACTTGTAATAGGTAGAACACTTAGGAATTTTGTAAGAATATGTCAGCTGTTGTGACATCTTCAGTAGTTTGTGTTCTATCAGTAGTTAGTTAAATAACTGTTAAATGTCAGTGGAATCCGACAATAGTATGGGTCTTTTGCCTATAAAAGGGCAGTGACCTGATTGTATTCCACGCCGAAACATGTGAAACAAAGAATATTATTCCTTTATGGCAGAATTATTCTCTCTCTCTACATTTACTTTACATGTAATATTCTTTATGTTCTTGCATTAATTGCTAATTTCCATGCTAAATCCGCTGCGAATACAACCTAATTGATCAAACTAGATGCTGAGATCCTGTCAGTTACCTTTATATTATAATAGGTAGATCTATGTTAAAACCCAATGTATTACATGTGTAAAAAAATCAACATATTAAAATATTAGGCTTTATTAATATTTTATTTGTTACATGTCGATAGTCATTAATAATAATATAATAATAATAATGTACATCTAAGAAATTATAAATTAGAAATAATAAAAATTAAGAATTAGAAAGTTATATTATAAGATCAAATATAATTGAAATCTTACAATTTATTGTGTTTTTAATAGTTTATTATAATTAGGGTTTTTATATTTTAATTATTTAATTATATAGTTTACTTATTTATAATTATTTTTTTAATAGGATGAAAATACTGACAATAAAAGTTTAGACCCATCAGAATTTGTCATGTGTATTATTTTATTATATAGTATAGATATAAATTTAATTAAGAAATGTTAGAAAACAGAGTTAGTTTGATGTATGAAGTATAACAATTAATGGGTTGAATTATTAAACAGGTTGGATTGAGTTTTGCAATTGGCATTAACGTCATTAAATTACGGGTAGAATTGTCACCTGAAAAGATGGAATGGTAACACAAATGCATAATAATTCCATCTTAGTTTACTAGCGCAAGTGTTAGTTAATCATTTAAAACATAATTTTTCTTACGAGATAATTTTATCCATCACGTTATACAATTCATACATAAAATGAACTTTGTATTTTTAAATTCCACAACTTATGTGAACTAACTTTTGTACAAAACGTGTAGGGAGAGTTTATTTCGAAGTTCTGGTGATTTTTAAAAATCTTCAAATCATTATTTAATGATTGAATCATGCTAGCTTTAGTTTTATCAAATTTCATCTATACTTTAGTCGTTAAACCACTTGGTTTTATTCCTAAAATAGTCTTTTTACCCGTCATGCGTTGCTGCAGAATCATACGCGACATGATAAAATATATAATGCAATCAACCCGATTGATTTTTGGATTAGAATTACATCAACACGTAGAGTAAATTGATTTTATAGCATTGAATAAAACATATTATATTTGACCCAGTCCTATTTCAAACAAAATTTATGTCGAAACATAAACTTAGAGCCGCCCCAACTCGTTTTCAAACTAAATTTATGACAAAATGTAGAGTAGATGATAACGTATTATATTTGACTAAACACATTTCCAAAAAAACTTATGTCAAAATGTAGGTCTGCTCAAAACGTAAATAAAAATAATCATACACACATTTTATATTTAACCCAACTCATTCCTGAAAAAAATTTACATCAAAACGTAAACGATGTTGAAACGTGGACAACTTTAAGTGTAAATTAAAATAGTCACGAAAATATTATATATTTGACACGAGTCATTTGTGATTACGTCTAAGCGTAAAGACACTCAAATTTATAATGGCGCATACGAAAAAATATGAACGTTAGAAATTAATATATATATACATATATATATATATATATACATATATGTATATATGTAACACCCGGATATTTTTAGTAGACAAGAACGAAAGAATAAACGTTAATAAAAGAAGGAAATGTCATTTAACCCAAGAGGAGGGGTTAAAAGTGTCCAAAAGGATAAAACTTTAGAAAGTTGGTGGATAAAGCAACATGACCGCCCATATTGCATATTTACACTTTGACAATCGGTTTTTAAAGAGAGAAACAACAAAGAATTCGAGTTTTAGAGAGAGGAAGAAGAAGAAGTTGAAGTTCAAGGTAAGATTTTGGTGTTTTAAGTTGTTTTGGTCGACTTAGCCTCGGTTATATGCTCATATGTGTTATTGTATGTATGTTTGTGTGTGTTTTAGTGGGTTTAGGTGTTAAAAACGTCTGGGAAGTTCAAGAGAAGGGTTCAAACTCGAAAGCAGCTAAGGTGAGTTCTAGAACCCCCTTTTTAACATGTTTTTAACAAACTTTGGGGCTGGAAAATGCATGTGATCATGTTTTTATGAAAATGGGTTTTCACCCGTATGTGTGTGTGTGAATGTGTATGTGGGTGGGTGAAAATATGGGATATATATATATGTGTATGTACATATTATGATGCTTAGAATGTTAATACTAAGCTTAGATCATGATTTAGGACGAATTGGGACTGATTTATGTTGTTTAAGTGAAAATTAGTTGCCCAACCGCCTAAACAATGGTCCATCGTCCAACGGTTAAATTTATTAAGTGTTCCCAACCGCCCAGAAACCCCAAACGTCTGAACAGTGCCCAACCGCCTAGATGTCCATGCGTCTAAGTCAGGCCCAAACGCCTGAATAGTGCCCAAACGTCTGAATAGTGCCCAAACGTCTGGAATATTGCCCAGAATTACAAAGTGTTAGGCCCAAACGCCTGAATAGTGCCCATGCGCCTAAATAGGCCCATGCGTCTAAGTGAAAAGTGACTAAGTATAAGTCCAGACGTCTGCATAGTAGCAAAATGCCTTAAAAGGGCAGAAACACCCAAATAGTGCCCATGCGCCTAGACACTTAGAATATTTTCTGAAATTTCTAGAAAAAGCAGAAAGTCTAGGGTTTGATCAAATTTGACTTATGAGTAATGATTACCCATTTTAAGCATGATTATGGGATGTTTTAGGGTTATGGAATGTATGAATAATGTACGGTATGTAAATGTGTTATCTTTTAATGATGATTAAACGTATTTATATTATATTATAGAATACGTTACATATTATGTTATTATTTTACGTAGTATGACAAACGAACGAAAGAACATAAAGAATAACGTAACGAAATGAAAGATAACAATGATGAAAAGTAAAACGTAATGAACGAAAGAATGACTTGTAAGCAAATGAAAGGAGGTGCACGACCATGTTATCGTTAGCTCAACTGTGATTCGGGTTAGCTACCCCAAAGGATGCACACAAGGTCAATCATTGAGATTGACAAGGCCCTTTGGTATGCCCTAGGTGACTGGATCAGCTTCGTGCACAATGTTCATGGTTTAATTACCACAGGTCCAGCATCAGCTTCGTGCATAATGTTCGGGGTATACCAATTGGTTGAATGAATGGGAGAGATGACTTACCGTAGATGCTGGATCAGCTTCTTGCATAATGTTCGTGGTTTAATTACCACAGGTCCAACATCAGTTTCGTGCATGATGTTTGGGGTATTGTTCATCAATCCATATGAATGTAAAAGAATGACGTAATGTACGAAAAAAAGAAAGAAAGTAAACAAGTACGAAAGTAAAAGGATGATAATAAGTACGTTACGAATGAATGAGAATGAAAGTAAGAGAATGTTAACGAAAAGCATGAAATGAAAACATGCTATGAATATAATGGTGGAAAATGAACGATCATGAAAGTTAATATTAATATTCTCTATCTGTACGTATAATGCATGATCGTGTATGAAAGAAAAGAAAGGTTTTAACAAAAGTATGATATTTTATTTATAAAACTAGAACTCACTCAGCAACGCTGACTTTTATGTGTTTTCCAGTTGGCAGGTAAAAGTTGCTGAGGATGGCACGGGGCAACTACTTGGTATTTTTGGGATGGCATCCATTAGAATAACAATGATATTTTTATGATGTAATTCATTATAATATTTTGTAACTTTAATCGTATTGTATTACTTTGCAAAAGTAATATATATGAAATGGTTTTAATTAATTTCCGCTACGATGTTATAAATAATTGTATGGTTTACGTGCGATAAATGACCAACTGTGAGGTGCCCGGGATCGGGCCTTACAAGTTGGTATCAGAGCCAAAGTTTAAGTGAAATGGGTAAATATTATCAAAAGGAACCTAAACTTAAACTGAAAATGGGACAATGGGAAGGGATGCCAGTCCGAGTAGCCACGTGCCATCAGGTATTTTCTTTAATGTTAACAGGTATTATATGCGCATGATATTTGATCTGCTTGCCCTTAGTAGATTTAGATACTAATGCAGTCAGGATAGGAAATGCTTGGGGTATGAAGAGTAAAGTAAGTGGCTAATCACAACTGGCCACTGTAATTAGGGACTTACTATACTTGACATAAACTGAGCTATTACCTTGAATGATCATGTTAGTGTTTAAATCTTATAGCGTGTTAGAGGATGGCTGGAGGTAGATCTTCTAAGGCTTCACGAGGCGGAGTACGTGGTGGACGTGGTGCTGAACCACGTGCCGTAAGAGGAAGGCCCAGGGTTGAGAAGGTGACCCATGAGGAGCTTGAGACCCCTCATCCGGAGGGTGGTGATGAAAGTGCTAACTTAAGAGCCTCGATGAAGGAGGCCGTGTTAGAGGAGGTTCATCAGGTCATGCAGACGATCCTACCATCTGTAGTGACCGAAGTGATTAAGGTTGTTAGAGAAGGAGAGAAGAGGGATAGGAACAGGTATTCGGGAGGGAAAGAGCAACCCGAAACCGTGACGGTTATCCCTACTGATAAGGAAGAGGAGGAAGAAGAGCATGTGCCGGAGGCAGCACGAGGCTGTAAATATAGGGCATTTCAGAGATGCAAGCCCCCTACCTTTGATGGTAATGACACTGCTGCTGTTGCTCACCGATGATTGAGGGAGATGGAGGTCGTTCTGGAAATCGGCGAGTGCTGGGTTGACTAGAAGGTAAAGTTTGCCACCCATTCGTTTGTGGACTAGGCTTTATGCTGGTGGGACAACGTTGTCCAAGCTGAGGGTAACAGGGTGATTGGCAGGATAAGGTGGAGTGAACTGAAGAAGTTGGTGATCGAGGAGTTCTGTCCGCATCGGGAGTTGGACAAGGTGGAAAGGGAGTTCCTGCGGCTGGAAGCGGTAACCATGACACATCAATAGTACACCACCAAGTTCAACAAGATGGCACGGCTGGTGCTGGATCAGGTGACGCCCCTGTCACGAAAGATCAAGAGATATATTCAGTGCTTGCTGACGGATATCCGTAGGCACATGATCGCCCCCCGACCGAGTACGTTTAGGTCGGTGGTTGACTTGGCTGGGAGACTGTATGATGAAAGGGAGGTAGTGGTGGCTGAGGTGAGTAAGAAAGGTGGTGGTGACCAGAATTGGAACGGGAAGCGGTTCGGGCAGGGTGGTGCTCCGGTAAACAACAAAAGGCTAGGGTGGATGATCGACGGGTGATTGCCGCAGGGTCGGGAGTGTAGAGATGCGGGAAGTGTGGAAAGGAGCATGCTGGTGAGTGTAGGATGGGGCTTAATGTCTGTTTCAAGTGTGGGAAGCCCGACCACATCTCTAGAGATTGTAGGGCAGCAAGGTGCTTTAACTGTGGTGAAGTAGGCCACATGAGCAGGGAGTGTAAGAAGCCGAGGGCAGAAAGTTCCGGAGCGGGGAAAAAGACCGGGACTGAGGAGCAAAGGGCGAGCGCCAGAGCATTCATGATGACCAGAGAGGTTCTAGTAAATCAAACTCCTGCTTCTGTGTTATTTGATTCTGGTGCTAGTAGGAGTTTTATTTCTGCCATTTTTTGTGCTAAATTTCCTGTTAGTAGTAGACATATTGATGAGCCCTTCGTGTAGAAACTGCTATTGGTAAGTCCACTAGAGTTACTGATATGATAGAGGACTATGCCATAGAATTAGAGGGTCATAGGTTTGCTGCTAGGTTACATGTGATGCCCCTAGGTGGATTTGATGTAGTACTAGGGATGGATTGGTTGGCAACCTATGAAGCGAACATTGTGTGTCGTAAGAAGATGATTAGACTGACAGCGCCTGATGGGAGTTCGGTGACGTTATACGGTGATTGAGTTACGATGATTCCAAAAGTGATTTTGATAGCGGTGGCGGGAAAGTGCATGAGGCGTGGATGTAGTGCTTACTTGGCCTACGTGAAGGATGTGGACACATCAACACCATAATTGTCCGATGTACCGGTGGTGTATGACTTTCCCAATGTGTTTCCAAATGACTTATCAGGTGTGCCACCGGATCATGAAATCGAATTTCAAATTGACTTGATACCCGGTGCTCAGCCTGTCGCTAAGGCACCGTATCGGTTGGCTCTGACTGAGATGAAGGAGTTGATGGAGAAACTGCAGGAGTTGCTTGATAAAGGTTTTATCAGACCGAGTATCTCTCCTTGGGGTCATCCGGTCTTGTTCGTAAACAAGAAGGATGGTAGCATGAGGATGTGTATCGATTACTTTGAATTGAACAAGTTGACGATGAAGAATCGGTATCCATTACCGAGGATTGATGACTTGTTTGATCAGCTCCAAGGTGCCAGTTGGTTCTCGAGGATAGATCTTCGATCTGGCTACATCAGTTGAAGGTAAAGGAGCAAGATATTCCTAAAACAGCTTTTCGCACGCGTTATGGACACTACGAGTTTCTCGTTATGTCCTTTGGTTTAACCAACGCGCCAGCTGCTTTTATGGACTTGATGAATCGAGTGTGTCGGCCGATGTTAGATAAATCAGTGATTGTATTTATCGATGATATCCTGATTTATTCAAGGAGCGAAGAAGAGCATGTCGGTCACATTCGAGAAGTGTTGGAGACATTGAGGAGGGAGAAGTTGTATGCCAAGTTCTCTAAGTGTGCGTTCTGGTTGCGCGAAGTTCAGTTCTTGGGTCACGTTGTAAATCCCGAGGGGATTATGGGGTACCCGACAAAGGTTGAGGTGGTGATGCAATGGAAGTCTCCAAAGACGCCATCCAAGATTCATAGCTTCTTAGGGTTGGTGGGATATTATCGAAGATTCATCCAAGACTTCTCCAAGATAGCTTCTCCGTTGACTAAGTTGACCCGCAAGGATGAGAAGTTTGTATGGGTCAAGATCAGGAGAAGGCTTTTGAGGAGTTAAAGATGAGGTTGTAGTGAAGACTTAATGGTATATTCGATTGCTTCTTATTCTGGGCTAGGTTGTGTGTTGATGCAACGTGGAAGGGTGATAGCCTACGCATCCCGACAGCTGAAAACCCACAAAGTCAACTATCCCATGCACGATCTAGAACTAGCTACTTTGGTTTTCGCGTTAAAGATTTGGCGGCACTACTTATACGGGACGAAGTGCACAATCTTCACTGACCATAAAAGCTTGAAGTACTTCTTCGAGCAGAAAGATTTGAACATGAGGCAGAGGCGATGGTTAGAGCTCATAAAGGATTATGATTGCGAGACCCATTACCATCCGGGCAAGGCCAACATGGTGGCAGATTCCCTTAGCCGAATGGAGAGACCCGAGCCGATTCGTGTGAAAGCTTATCAGTTAATTATGACCTCTGGCGTGATTACGCAGGTCAAGGAGTTTCAAGACGAGGCTTTGAAAGAAAATCGCCTTAACTCTGAAAGGATGAAAGGTCTAGTCACGGAATTGGGTGATAACACTCTTGGTGTTAGTATCCGATTCGGACGAATATGGATTCCTCGTTACGGGGGTTTACGTGGAAAGATCATGGACGAGGCTCATAAGACTCGATACTCCATTCATCCTGGTGCTACCAAGACGTACCACCATGAAGAAAGAATACTGGTGGCCGGGTATGAAGCGTGATGTAGCAGAGTATGTGAGTAAATGCCTTACTTGTATGCAAGTGAAGGCGGGACACCAGAAGCCGTACGGAAAATCCAACCGTTGGATATACCCGAGTGGAAGTGGGAGCACATAACCATGGACTTCATTACAAAGTTACCACATACCCCGAAGGGTATGATGCTATATGGGTGATAGTTGATCGTTTGACAAAGAGTGCTCACTTCCTACCGATCTGAGAGACGTATTCTTCTGAAAGACTCGCGGATCTATTTATCAAAGAGATGGTAGCTCATCATGGTGTCCGGGTGTCTATTGTGTCTGATCGTGACACTCGGTTTACATCTAAGTTCTGGAAGAAATTCCACGATGCGATGGGAATGAGGCTACACATTAGCACGGCTTATCATCCTCAGACGGACGGTCAGTCTGAGAGAACGATCCAGACACTCGAGGACATGCTTCGAGCATGCGTGATCGATTTCGGAGGAAGTTGGGATGACCATTTTCCATAAGCAGAATTCTCATACAATAAAAGTTATCATGCCAGCATTGGTATGCCCCTTATGAGATGTTATACGGTGGGAGATGCAGGAGACCCGTTTGTTGGGGTGACATCTATCAGAAAGAGTTGGGAGGTATTGAGGTGATTGAGGCTATGACTAAGAAATTAGAAAAGATCAAAGCCTTTACGAATGCATCTAAGGATAGACAAAAGTCGTATGCTGATAAGAGACGTGGACCGATTGAGTTCCAGGTGGGTGATAGGGTTATGCTAAAAGTCTCACCATGGAAGGGTATCATTCGGTTTAGAAAGGGAGGCAAGTTGAGCCCGAGATACATAGGACCTTTCCGGATCATTGCTCGAGTAGGAGAGGTGGCATATAGGTTAGAACTACCCGATGAGTTGAGTGGAATTCACCCGACATTCCATGTATCTCATCTGCGGAAGTGTTTAGCGGACGAGGATATGGTTGTACCACTAGAAGATATCGAAGTAGATGAATGGCTCAATTATGCGGAGCAACCAGTGGTGATCATTGATCGTAAAGAGAAAAGGTTGAGGAATAAAGTGGTTCCTCTTGTGCGTGTACATTGGAAGCACAGGAAGGGATCCAAATCCACATGGGAGACTGAAGGAGAGATGAGGCAGCATTACCCTCATCTGTTTGAGGAATAACAGGTTTCGGGACGAAACCTGTATAAGAGGGGTGGACTTGTAACACCTGGATATTTTTAGTAGACAAGAATGAAAGAGTAAATGTTAATAAAAGAAGGAAATGTCATTTAACCCAAGAGGAGGGGTTAAAAGTGTCCAAAAGGACAAAACTTTGGAAAGTTGGTGGATAAAGCAACATGACCGCCCATATTGCATGTTTACACTTTGACATTCGGTTTTAAAGAGAGAAAACAACAGAGAATTCGAGTTTTAGAGAGAGGAAGAAGAAGAAGTGGAAGTTCAAGGTAAGATTTTGGTGTTTTAAGTTGTTTTGGTCGACTTAGCCTCGGTTATATGCTCATATGTGTTATTGTATGTATGTTTGTGTGTGTTTTAGTGGGTTTAGGTGTTAAAAATGTCTGAGAAGTTCAAGAGAAGGTTCAAACTCGAAAGCAGCTAAGGTCAGTTCTAGAACCCCCTTTTTAACATGTTTTTAACAAACTTTGGGATGGAAAATGCATGTGAACATGTTTTTATGAAAATGGTTTTTACTCGTATGTGTGTGTGAATATGTATGTGGGTGTGTGAAAATGTGGATATATATGTGTGTATGTACATGTTATGATGCTTAGAATGTTAGTACTAAGCTTAGACCATGATTTTGGACGAATTAGGACTGATTTATGTTGTTTAAGTGAAAATTAATTGCCCAATCGCCTAAACAGTGGTCCATGAGTCCAACAGTTAAATTTACTAAGTGTTCCTAAGCGCCTAGAAACCCCAAACGTCTGAACAGTGCCCAACCGCCTATATGTCCATGCGTCTAAGTCAGGCCCAAACACCTAAATAGTGCCCAAACGTCTGGAATATTGCCTAGAATGACTAAGTTTTAGGCCCAAACGCCTGAATAGTGCCCATACGCTTAAATAAGCCCATGCGTCTAAGTGAAAAGTGACTAAGTATAAGTCCAGACGTCTGCATAGTAGCAAAACGCCTTAATAGGGCAGAAACGCCCAAATAGTGTCCATGCGCCTAGACATTTAGAATATTTTCTGAAATTTCAGGAAAAAGCAAAAAGTCTGGGGTTTGACCAAATTTGACCTATGAGTAATGATTACCCGTTTAAGCATGATTATGGGATGTTTTAGGGTTATGGAATGTATGAATGATGTACGGTATGTATAATGTGTTATCTTTTAATGATGATTAAACGTATTTATATTGTATTATAGAATATGTTATATATTATGTTATTACATTACGTAGTATGGCAAACAAATAAAGAACGTAAAGAATAAAGTAAGAAATGAATGACAACAATGATGAAAAGTAAAACGTAATGAATGATAGAATGGCTTGCAAGCAAATGAAAAGAGGTGCACGACCATGTTGTCGTTAGCTCAACTGTGATGCGGGTTAGCTACCCCAAAGGATGCACACAGGGTCAATCATTGAGATTGACAAGGCCCTTTGGTATGCCCTAGGTGACTGGATCAGCTTTGTGCACAATGTTCGTGGTTTAATTACCACAGGTCCAACATCAGCTTCGTGCACAATGTTCAGGGTATACCAATTGGTTGAATGAATGGGAGAGATGACTTGCCCTAGGTGGCTGGATCAGCTTCATGCACAATGTTCGTGGTTTAATTACCACAGGTCCAGCATCAGCTCCGTGCACAATGTTCGGGGTATTGTTCATCAATCCATATGATTGTAAAAGAATGACGTAACGTACGAAAAAAGAAAGAAAGTAAACAAGTATGAAAGTAAAAGATTGATAATAAGTACGTTACGAAAGAATGAGAACGAAAGTAAGAGAATGTTAACAAAAAGCATGAAATGAAAACATGCTATGAATATGATGGTGGAAAATGAACGATAATGAAATTAATATTAATATTCTTTATCTGTATGTATAATGCATGATCGTGTATGAAAGAAAAGAAAGGTTTTAATGAAAGTATAATATTTTATTTATAAAATTAGAACTCACTCAGCAACGCTTACTTTTATGTGTTTTTTAGTTGGCACGGGGCAGCTACTTGGCATTTCTGGATGGCATCCATTAGAGTAACAATGATATTTTTGTGATGTAATGCAATTATAATATTTTGTAACTTTGACCTTATTGTATTACTTTACAAAAGTTGTCATTAATATATATGAAATGGTCTTAACTAAATTCCGCTGCGATGTTTTAAATAATTATATATATATGTAAAGGATCAAATGTTAACCCTCTATTATTGCGATAATCATGTTAACTTTGTAAGATCAATCAAAGTCATTATTTTTTTATTGGAATAGTATCAATATACATAAACAACGTTATGTTCTTTTATGTATATGTGTAAATTCACAAGCGTAAAAAAGTTACGACAAGTGTAAGTTACACTTACATCACTAAATATTTACTGATGCAAGTGTAACTTACACTAGTGTAAACTTTTTTACGCTTATGAATTTGCACATATACATTAAAGAACATATTTTTGTATATGTGTAATGTTGTTATTTCAACAAAAAAAATAATGATTTTGATTGATATTCAAAAGTTAACACGGTTATCGTAATAATAGAGGGTTAACGATTGAACCTTACCCTATATATATGTATATATATGTATATATCTATATATACATACATACACACACACACACACATATATATATATATATAATATATATATATATATTGACACATTCTAATGAAAACCTTTGTTTTGGAAAAAATCAAAGAAACCAATTGGGACCATAGATCCATAGATCCAAGGACCTAAATTAAAAGGGTAATTTTGTAATTTACCCATTCAATAAAAAAAGGCGGAGGATTCTATATCTAGGGCAATTTCGGTACTTCCACTATACCCATTCGATAACCTCTGCTAGTCAATATCAGGGAATCCAGATTCAAACGATTCCCCAAACCTCTCCTTAATTGACCCCCACAATTAACAATCGAACCAACAATCAAACACATTCTTAGTTGCAAATCAATCAGGTGCATCAAAAATCCAATTTTAATTGATGATTGGGAACTATTTCTTGCTGTAAAACCCCCAATTGCAGTATCAAATCCCTTCGTCGTCATTTAAGGCTTTGAATCATTTATCCAAGTTCGTCCAAAGTAAGTTCATATTTTTGCATCTAAATTTCAAATTTTGTGAATGTTCTTAGAAAAACGAGGTCATATGCTGTATTAGCGTCTAGAAATTTCCGATTTTGTAGCTGTAATGGCTTTGATTTAATGTTCATTGCGCTTAGAATATGTACCTTCTTGCTTTATTTTTATGTTTATTCTTAATGTTCCTGTAAGAAGAACTAAAAGTTTGAATATTGACTGAAGTTTTAGTTAAATAAACAATTTTCATATTAAGGTGGAGTTTCATTATGGTATATACTTAGGTTGTAATTTCTGTTTGTCTAATTAATATTCCCGGTTATTGTCTTTGTTGCTGTAAATTTTATCGATCATTTACTTGTCATGTAAAAAGTTTTAAAAGTTTCATTGTTGTGTTGAGTGTTACTTCAAAACTATACGTTTTAAAATCAAGTTTGATTGTTCTGTGCATTTGGTTTGTATGTTGTGAGCAGATGTATAAGTATAAATTGTCTTTCACTTTACATTTTATAAGGTTATGTTAATGGAGTCCTGTGTTTTTAGGTTTATCCTTTGTTGATGGAATGTTATTGTTTAACAGTAAAATAGCTCTCAACCTATAACAGTGATAATGTCCTCAATGTTATGTTGTATATCTTGTCATTTTAAGTTTTTTAGTCCTTTACTATGAAGTTAGGTCGACTGTAATCCAAATATTCAATGTTTTTCACCTCCCATGTATAGCTTTGTTCCTTATTTGTTCATATATGCACATTCAAAGTTGGTTGTTCCAATTGGATTTCTTTCACAAACTACTAAATTTTTTGGGTAACTTGATGATTGTATTGCGGGATAACTTCTTTTGTAATTGTATATATTTAGTTGTAGGCATCATTTGTATTCCACTACATCCTAATCATAGTACGTTTTCTTTTTGATACTCGATCATAAGTATATGTCATGTTTGATAATATTGTTGTTTGATGTTGCCTAATCATAGTGTTCATTGTTAATCCCTTAAATATATGTCATTTAATTTAAATGATTTTAACTTATTGATACAGTTGAAGCAATCATATCAATAGATTATTGGAAGCAGAAGTTGTTTTAGACGCAACCATGCGCGCATGTAGTTTTGTTTTTTAATCACACTATAATCTATTTATGTTTGAAGTACTTAACATGTCACTTATTATTTTTTTCACCAGCTCGCAAAAGCGCTAGGATCGCTTTCAAAGCAAGAGCTCTAAGTAAGTCACCAAGTGTAGACCTAAGTAGTCCGATAATTATTTCTGATAATTCAAAAGGTTCCATTACGGTTGTTGATTCTAGCCTTGCCCAAAAAGGTCATAAACATCCCCAACCTCCCTTAATTTGTTATTTGTAATTTTTTTTCAAACCTTATGTTGATAATCTCTATAGTTTCATTCAATGATAATTTAATATTCCCTAATTGTAAGGCCCCGCTCCCGGGCACCTCACATCGTCATCACACATAAAAAACATATATTTGATATAAACTTATTAAAATAATACAGCGGAATTGATAAAAAAGGGTCATTCTCAGTTCATCATAAAAGCTTTTACAATGCATTACATCGTGATTTAAATACAAAATACAAGCCTTCTTTACAATGCCTAACTTTTACTATGATTGTTGCTGAAGCATATGAAACCGAGGATTTCTTAAGTAATCCCATTTATGTGAATCCTCAACAATCATAGGGTCATATACAGTGACCTCTAGTATAAAAATATAAAATTTTTCATCATAAAGGAGATTTCCTTAAGTAGTCCCGTACATCGGAACCCTAAGGAATCTCCTAACGGCATGCAACATAATGTGTTGTGTGCATCATGGGCCCACAACACATTGCGTGGCAGCATTATCAAAAGGATAATGCCATCCTAAAAGAGCTGAGTAGCCACCTCGTGCCATCCCCAGCAACACTACCTGCTAACTGGAAACACATAAAAAGTTAGTGTTGCTGAGTGAGTTCTAGTTTTATAGTAAACATACCTTATTTACATCATAAACCATTCTTTGACATGATCATACATCATACGTACACAGAGATAATATTCATTATTATCTTCATCATTCGTTATACATCATTATATTTAACTTCTCATATGGATCCTGTCAGACTTTACCCACTTCATAGCACTCGACTATGATTACTGTGGTCGAATGACAAGGATCCCGTTTCATTCTTACTTGCACATTGAATTTGATGTACCAATACCATATGCTATACCCCGATCAGTCTTAGCTACTGGGCCGTTAATTATAGAGCGTATGCCATAGTAGCCTTAGCTACTGGGCCGTGAATCTAAGCGTATGCCACAGTACTAGTAGGTAAGTGGTAGAGGTACCATGACCATGGTCAATCACAAAGAAGGACCAATCGACTTATTCAATGTTTGAAAGACTTAATTCGTTCATTCGTTAATGCATGTATTCATCATCGTTTTACCCATTCATTCGTTCATTAATACATGCATTCATCGTCATGTTCCTCTTTCTTTATCTTTCACTTCACGTTACATAATACTTCGTTTATTCATTGTCATAATACATGAGTCGTGAAAGATATACGTACATCATCATAAGGAACACACACTTATATCAGTCGTACATCATCATATATGGCATCATACATACGTAGCCTACATCAACAGTCATCTACAGGCACTTACAGGAACGTCCACATAAGGACTTACTTCCGCATTTATCCCGAAATCCGGGACTTGACTATGCATCTCCTCGGGTGCAACAGCTCTAATTGTCCCTCCTAAACCTTGGGGACTCATACTAACACATCAATACAAGCACATACGGGCCACAATCGTACCTTAAGCGTACTACTCGTGATTATACCTCAAATAGGTCAATCATACATAATTCCATAAACAGGTTTATATGTGTTCCAGCCCCAAAATCGTTTAAAACAAGTAAATGAGGGGTCCTAGAAACTCACCTGTGCTTGACAAGCAGCTTCTCAATCAAGCTTTAAAGATGAGGGACACACTACACTGCCTGCAGATACGTTAACACTCAAAAGAGTTAATTTCTGCCTAAATTCGCTAATAGTTTCGTCCATAGTTTCGCCCTAGCGAAAGTGTAGTTTCGCTAGGCGAATCAGCAGTTTCGCTGCTAATTTCGCTGGGCAGCATTCCGCCAGTTTTGCTGAACAGATTCGCTGCCTTAAGCGCCCAACTTTCGTTGGAATTCCCTAGTTTCGCAATGTCTAAGGGTTAACCTGGGCACCAGCGAAGTTATCATAGAATCTATAGTTTCGCCCAAGCGAAAGTGTAGTTTCGCTGCAGCGAAACTGTAGTTTCGCTGAAACTACTAATTTCGCTGCATTGTTTCGCTGGATGAGTGCTTAAATTCGCAGAACGGGCTGAAATTTACGAATCAGCCCATTTTAACCCAAAAATCCAATCTTTTCCACCCAAACCCTTGGGTTATCATCCAGGAAGCTATATCTAAGCTTATTACATGTTTTCTTACCCAAAATCATGTGTTTTTGGGCGATTTGTGCCACTTTTAAACCCCAAAACCCAAATCCGGGTTTTCACCAAATGGAGCAATTAAACTACGTTTCTTACCTGGATTCTTGTTGTTTAGGAGTCCACAAACACCAGCCTTCGATCTCTGACCAACCGAGCCTCGATCGGACACTTTCTCTCTCTTCACTTTCTCTCTCTAGAAATGGGTGTTGGGTGCAAATGAGAGTTACTCAGCTGATCCATCTATTATATATACCCGGCGTTCCCGCGACCCCAAACTCGTTAAACTCGTGTCCCGAAGGGTTAACTCGGTCTAACACCCACAACCATCCCATTTTATATAAATGGTCCCAACTAAGCCCATAATTATTATTTGACTTGCTTAGAAAATCTTCCGGGTGTTACAAGTCCACCCCCCTTATATAGGTTTCATCCCCGAAACCTGTTATTCCTCAAACAGATGTGGGTAATGTTGTCTCATCTCCTCTTCAGTCTCCCACGTTGACTCGGATCCCTTCCTGTGCTTCCACTGTACACGCACAAGAGGAACCACTTTATTTCTTAGCTTCTTTTCCTTACGGTCAATGATTGTCACTGGTTGCTCTACATAATTGAGTCGTTCGTCTACTTCAATATACTCAAGTGGAACAATCATGTCTTCGTCAGCTAAGCACTTTCTCAGATGAGATACATGGAATGTGGGATGAATTCCACTTAACTCATCCGGCAGTTCAAGTCGATAGGCTACCTCTCCTACTCGTGCGATGATTCGGAAAGGTCCTATATATCTCGGGCTTAGCTTGCCTCTTTCCTGAATCGGATAATGCCTTTCCAGGGCGAGACCTTCAACATGACTCGGTCACCAACCTTGAACTCTATCGGCCTTCGCCTTTTGTCAACATACGACTTTTAACTATTTTTCGCCGCCTTCATGAAGGCTTTGATCTTTTCTAACTTCTTAGTCGTTGCTTCAACTGCCTCGACACCTCCCAGTTCCTTCTGCCCAATGTCTCCCCAACACACGGGCATCCTACATTTCCTACCATACAACATTTCGTAAGGTGGCATGCCAATGCTGGCATGATAACTGTTATTGTACGAGAATTCTGCTAATGGTAAGTGATCATCGCAACTTCCTCCAAAATCGATCATGCACGCCCGAAGCATGTCTTCGAGTGTCTGGATCGTCCTCTCAGACTGACCGTCCGTCTGAGGGTGATATGCTGTACTGATGTGTAGCCTCGTCCCCATTGCATCATGAAATTTCTTCCAAAACTTGGAGGTAAACCGGGTGTCGCGATCAGACACAATCGACACCGGCACACCATGATGAGCTACGATTTCCTTGATGAACAAATCCGCCAATCTTTCGGACGAGTATGTTTCGCGGATCGGTAGGAAGTGAGCACTCTTCGTTAATCGGTCGACGATCACCCATATGGCATCATACCCTTTCGGGGTACGTGGTAACTTCGTGATGAAATCCATGGTGATGTGCTCCCACTTCCACTTGGGTATATCCAACGGTTGGATCTTCCCGTAGGGTTTCTGGTGCTCTGCCTTTACTTGTAAACAAGTCAGGCACTTACTCACGTACTCCACCACGTCACGCTTCATACCCGGCCACCATAATCTTTCTTCATGTCGTGATACATCTTGGTAGCACCAGGGTGAATGGAGTATCGAGTCTTATGGGCCTCATCCATGATCTTTCCATGTAGATCCCCGTATCGAGGAATCCATATTCGCCCAAATTGGGTCTTAACACCAAGAGTGTTCTCACCCAGTTCTGTAACTAGACCTCTCATCCTTTTGGAGTTAAGACGATCTTCTTTCAACGCCTCGTCTTGGAACTCCTTAACCTGTGTCATCACATCAGAGGTCATAATTAGCTGATAGGCCTTTACCCGAATCGGCTCGGGCCTTTCCTTTCGGCTAAGGGCATCCGCCACCACGTTGGCTTTGCCTGGATGATAATGGATCTCACAATCATAGTCTTTTATCAGCTCTAACCATCGCCTTTGCCTCATGTTTAGGTCTTTCTGCTCGAAGAAGTACTTCAAGCTTTTGTGGTCTGTGAAGATGGTGCACTTCGTCCCGTATAGATAGTGCCGCCAAATTTTCAGTGCGAAAACCACCGCAGCTAGCTCCAAGTCATGGGTAGGATAATTAACCTCATGAACTTTCAGCTGCCGGGATGCATAGGCTATCACCTTTCCCCTTTGCATTAATACACACCCCAACCCCAAGTAGGAAGCATCAGAATAGACCACCAAGTCGTCGCTTCCATCGGGTAATGCCAATACTGGAGCTTGGGTCAACTTCACCTTTAATTCTTCAAACGCCTTTTCTGAGCCTGACCCCATACAAACTTCACATCTTTTCGGGTCAACTTGGTCAGTGGGGAAGCAATCTTGGAGAAGTCTTGAATGAATCTTCTGTAGTAGCCCGCCAAACCCAAGAAACTACGGATATCGGATGGCGTCTTTGGAGACTTCCATTGCATTACTGCTTCCACCTTCGCCGGATCGACCATAATCCCCTCCGGATTAACCACGTGACCTAAAAATTGAACTTCACGCAACGAAAACGCGCACTTGGAGAACTTGGCGTACAATTTCTCCCTTCTCAACGTTTCCAATACTTCTCGAATGTGACCGGCATGCTCCGTTTCGCTTCTTGAATAAATCAGGATATCGTCAATAAATACAATCACTGATTTATCCAACATCGGCCGACAGACTCGGTTTATCAAATCCATAAAAGCAGCCGGCGCATTGGTTAAACTAAAAGACATGACGAGAAACTCGTAGTGACCATAGCGCGTACGAAAAGCTGTTTTAGGGATATCTTGTTCCTTCACTTTCAGTTGATGGTAGCCCGATCGAAGATCTATCCTTAAAAACCAACTAGCACCCTGAAGTTGATCAAACAAGTCATCGATTCTCGGCAAGGGGTATCTGTTCTTCACTGTCAACTTATTCAGCTCGCGGTAGTCGATGCACATCCTCATACTACCATCCTTCTTCTTTACAAACAGAACCGGAGCACCTCAAGGCGAGATACTCGGCCTAATGAACCCTTATCCAACAGCTCTTGCAACTGCTCCATCAACTCTTCCATTTCCGTCGGAGCCAAGCGATACGGTGCTTTGGCGACAGGTTAAGCACCCGGTATCAGGTCGATCTGGAACTCGATCTCTCGGTCAGGTGCAATCCCAATAGGTCTTCCGGGAACACGTCTGGGAATTCACACACTACCGGTACATTGGATAGTTGTGACGTTGGCTCCTCCGCATCCTTTACATAACATAAGTAGGCACTACATCCGCGCCTCATACACTTTCCCGCCACCGCCATCGAGATCACTTTCAGAATCATTGTAACCCGGTCGCCGTATATTGTCACCAGACTCCCGTCAGCCGTCGTCAGTCTTATCATCTTCTTTCGGCACACGATATTCGCGTCATAGGTTGCTAACCAATCCATCCCTAATACTACATCAAATCCTCCTAGGGGCATCATATGTAACTTGGCAGCAAACCTATGACCTTCTAATTCTACAGCACAGTCCTCTATCACATCCGTAACCCTAGTGGATTTACCAATAGCAGTTTCTACGTCAAAGGACTCATCAAGCCATTTACTTCTAACAGACAGTTTAGCACAGAAGGTAGTAGAAATAAAACTCCTACTGGCACCCAAATCAAATAATACAGAGGCTAAAGCTTGGTTTATTAGGAACGTACCAGACACAACGTCAGGGTCCGTCCTAGCCTCCTCTTGCGTCATCGTGAATGCCCTGGCCTTTGCCCTCGGTTCTTCTCCTCCCGTCTTCTTCACCCCTGAGCCCTCAGCCCTCGGCTTCTTGCAGTCCCTGCTCATATGACCACTTTCCCCACAGTTAAAACATTTGCCTGCCCGGCAATCCTTGGCCATATGCCTTGTCTTCCCACATTTAAAGCAGATATTTGATCCCCACTTGCACTCCCCTGAGTGCTCTCTTCCACATTGGCCACACTTCCTCATCCCAGCTCCAGACATGACCACACGGCGGTCATCCACCCTTGCCTTCTTGTTACTCGTCAAGGTATCACCTCGACCAAACCTCTTCCCCTGCCAGTTTCTCTCACCACCTCCCTTCTTACTGCCCTCAGCCTTCACCACCACCACAACCCGCTCATCATATAGCCTTCCTGCCAAATCCACTGCCGAGCTATAGGTGCTCGGTCGAGCAATAATCAAATGCCTGCGGATGTCAGCTGGCAGCCCCTGAATATACCGGTTGATCTTTCGAGACACCGGCGTCACCTGATCCGGCACCATTCTTGCCATCTCATTGAATTTGGTGGTGTACTGTTGGTGGGTCATCGTCCCCGCCTCCAACTGCAGGAACTCTCTCTCAACCTTGTCCATTTCCCGACGAGGACTGAACTCCTCGATCACCATCCGTTTCAACTCAGGCCACTTCATTCTTCCAATGGTCCTGCTACCCTCGGCCTGGACTATGTTGTCCCACCAGCATAATGCCGACCCCGTGAAAGAGTGGGTAGCAAACTTCACCTTCTTGTCCTCCTGGCAATCACTGATATCGAGGACAGCTTCCATTTCCCTCACCCATTGGTGAGCATCAGCCGCAGTGCCAGAACCATCAAAAGTAGGGGGCTTGCACCTCATGAATGCCCCGTAATTACAACCCCGTGTTGTCTCTCGTACCGGCTCCTCCTCCTCTTCCTCTTCATTATCAGATAGAACCGTTTCCGGCTCTTGTTGCTCCTGTCTTCCCGAGGACCTGTTCCTCTCTTTTCTTTCACCTTCCCTGACAGCCTTAATTACCTCGGTCACCACAGACGGTAAGATCGTCTGCATGACCTGATGTACCTCCTCAACCACTGCCTCTTTTACCGAGGCTCTCAAGTTAGCGCTCTCATCTACCCCCTCCTGATGAGGAGTATCTGGTTCTTCATGAACCACTTTCTCCACCCTAGGTCTTCCTCTTGTGGCTCGTGGTTCAGTACCACGTCCGCCACCACCTCCACCCCGGGAAGCTTTGGAAGATGTACCACCAGCCATTTTCTACCTCACACTGAAAGGTTCAAATACTAACACGGTCATACAAGGAAATAGCTCAGTTTATGTCAAGCATAGTAAATCCCTAATTACAGTGACCAGTTGTGATTAGCCACTTACTTTACTCTTCGCCACCCTGAGCATCACCCGTCCTGACTACACTAGTATCTAAATCTAACAGTACACGTATACCACATACATACACACATAATACCAGTTAATCTTTTAAGAAAATACCTGATGGCACGTAGCTACTCAGATGGCATTCCCTTCCTTTCTGTCCTATTTTCAGTTTAAGTTTAGGTTTATTTGAAAAATTTACCCATTTCACTTAAACTTTGGCTCTGATACCAACTTGTAAGGCCCCGCACCCGGCACCTCACAGTTGGTCGTCATCACACATAAAATATATATTTGATATAAACTTAATAAAATAATGCAGCGGAATTGATAAAAAGGGGTCATTCTCAGTTCATCATAAAAGCTTTTACAATGCATTACATCGTGATTTAAATACAAAATACAAGCCTTCTTTACAATGCCTAACTTTTACTATGATTGTTGCTGAAGCATATGAAACCGAGGATTTCTTAAGTAATCCCGTTTATGTGAATCCTCAACAATCATAGGGTCATATACAGTGACCTCTAGTATAAAATATAAAATTTTTCATCATAAAGGAGATTTCCTTAAGTAGTCCCGTACATCGGAACCCTAAGGAATCTCCTAACGGCATGCAACATAATGTGTTGCGTGCATCATGGGCCCACAACACATTGCGTGGCAGCATTATCAAAGGAGAATGTCATCCCAAAAGAGCTGAGTAGCCGCCTCGTGCCATCCCCAGCAACACTACCTGCCAACTGGAAACACATAAAAAGTCAGCGTTGCTGAGTGAGTTCTAGTTTTATAGTAAACATACTTTATTTACATCATAAACCATTCTTTCGCTTGATCATACATCATACGTATACAGAGATAATATTCATTATTATCTTCATCATTCGTTATACATCATTATCTTTAACTTCTCATATGGATCCTGTCAGGCTTTACCCACTTCAAAGCACTCGACTATGATTACTGTGGTCGAATGACAAGGATCCCGTTTCATTCTTACTTGTACATTGAATTCTGATGTACCAATACCTTATGCTATACCCCGATCAGTCTTAGATACTGGGCTGTTAATTAATAGAGCGTATGCCATAGTAGCCTTAGCTACTGGGCCGTGAATCTAAGCGTATGCCACAGTACTAGTAGATAAGTGGTAGAGGTACCATGACCATGGTCAATCACAAAGAAGGACCAATCGACTTATTCAATGTTTGCAAGACTTAATTCGTTCATTCGTTAATGCATGTATTCATCATCGTTTTACCCATTCATTCGTTCATTAATACATGCATTCATCGTCATGTTCCTCTATCTTTCATCTTTCACTTCACGTTACATAATACTTCGTTTATTCATTGTCATAATACATGAGTCGTGAAAGATATACGTACATCATCATAAGGAACACACACTTATATCAATCGTACATCATCATACATGGCATCATACATACGTAGCCTACATCAACAACCATCTACAGGCACTTACAAGAATGTCCACATAAGGACTTACTTCCGCATTTATCCCGAAATCCGGGACTTGACTATGCATCTCCTCGGGTGCAACAACTCTAATTGTCCCTCCTAAACCTTGGGGACTCATACTAACACATCATACAAGCACATACGGGCCACAATCGTACCTTAAGCATACTACTCATGATTATACCTCAAATAGGTCAATCATACATAATTCCATAAACAGGTTTATATGTGTTCCAGCCCTAAAATCGTTTAAACAAGTAAATAAGGGGTCCTAGAAACTCACCTGTGCTTGACAAGCAGCTTCTCAATCAAGCTTTAAAGATGAGGGTCACACTACACTGCCTGCAGATACGTTAACACTCAAAAGAGTTAATTTCTGCCTAAATTCGCTAATAGTTTCGCCCATAGTTTCGCCCTAGCGAAAGTGTAGTTTCGCTAGGCAAATCAGTAGTTTCGCTGCTAATTTCGCTGGGCAGCATTCCGCCAGTTTCGCTGAACAGATTCGCTGCCTTAAGCGCCCAACTTTCGTTGGAATTCCCTAGTTTCGCAATGTCTAAGGGTTAACCTGGGCACCGGACGAAGTTATCATAGAATCTATAGTTTCGCCCAAGCGAAAGTGTAGTTTCGCTGAAACTACTAATTTCGCTACATTGTTTCGCTGGATGAGAGCTTAAATTCGCAGAACGGGCTGAAATTTACGAATCAGCCCATTTTAACCCAAAAATCCAATCTTTTCCACCCAAACCCTTGGGTTATCATCCAGGAAGCTATATCTAAGCTTATTACATGTTTTCTTACCCAAATCATGCGTTTTTGGGCGATTTGTGCCACTTTTAAAACCCCAAAAACCCAAATCCGGGTTTTCACCAAATGGAGAAATTAAACTACGTTTCTTACCTGGATTCTTGTTGTTTAGGAGTCTACAAACACCAGCCTTCGATCTCTGACCAACCGAGCCTCGATCCGACACTTTCTCTCTCTTCACTTTCTCTCTCTAGAAATGGGTGTTGGGTGCAAATGAGAGTTACTCAGCTGATCCATCTATTATATATACCCGGCGTTCCCGCGACCCCAAACTCGTTAAACTCGTGACCCGAAAGATTAACTCGGTCTAACTCCCACAACCATCCCATTTTATATAAATGGTCCCAACTAAGCCCATAATTATTATTTGACTTGCTTGGAAAATCTTCCGCGTGTTACAAGTCCACCCCCCTTATATAGGTTTCGTCCCCAAAACCTGTTATTCCTCAAACAGATGTGGGTAATGTTGTCTCATCTCCTCTTCAGTCTCCCACGTAGACTCGGATCCCTTCCTGTGCTTCCACAGTACTATATTTTATGTGCAATCTTTATATTTTTCTGGTTTGCTTTAAGTTTTAGTCTTGTTTCATATATCATCATTCAATTAAATTGATTGTAAATGTCTATTTTATGCTATATCTATTGGTTTCTATAATCAAATGTCATAGTTGATGTCCCATATGATGTCAAATTAGAAGAGTCTTCTAAGACTTCATTTAAGCATGGGTTCCCTGTGTTTTTTAGTAAATGTGCAATGATGCAAATAATACAATATTCTGATTATGTGTCCATATAGTGTCCTGATTGTTTTCTGTTTCTCCCATATATTATTACGTTTAATACTAAGATTTTTTGAAAATTTATCTGATTACTATTAAGATCATTTTTGTTTCTATATTTTTTTCATATTGTCATATTTTATTGTGTTGATATGTTATTTATTTGTAAATTTATTGCTACTAATATAGCCTTCATTGTTTTTTTAAGATTTACCTAAGTCGATGAAAGGTACAGGATGTTTTGGTGGTGAGAGCAGTAATAAGACTAATGATCACTTGGTACGGGGTAAAGGTAGTCAGTCAAAAACACTGAAGGGTGCTAAGATTTCTCCAATCCCAAAGAAACCAAAGTGTGGATCGAATAAACTCCTTTCCCTTCATGTACGTACTAGTCCACGTCCTCTTTGTCAAGCTGTTAAGAATATCAGACCTTCTCAAGAAGATAGCCTGCGTGAGATCAGTTTTGAGCGATTGAGGTACTTTAGTATGGATGGGATTCCAGCCAGGCTTGCATATTTTGTAGTTGATGCCTTTGATCTTGTATCGATGTTGATTCATCTTCCTCATGGACAAATTCTGGTTACCGTCCATACTATTCATGATGTTATTGGGTTACCATTTGGAGGCAGAGACATTACTGATGCTGAAGAACCCGAATCGTCGCATGATGTTATTGATGAATGGTTAAAAGCTTATGGTCGTAAAAACCTAACCGCTAATAATATTATGGAAAATCTCTTTAGAAATGGATCAGACAACCATCAATTTCAGCTTGATATGATTATGTTGTTTTGCACTACTATGATTGATGCACAAAATCTGGTCTTATCAACATGAAGCTTTTAAAGAGCCTTAAGTTAGGATCTGGTCTGGGTCATCTGGACTGGTGTGGTTTCATACTTTAAAAACTAAAGTCCTGTAAAAAGAAATGGGTACTCAACAAAGGTCGTCCCTTCACTGGTCTCGTGACTGTTTTGACGGTACAATTAAACCCTTATTTCTTTGTAGATGAATAAATTTTCCGAAAATTTTAAGTTAACTTATCAACGATATCATCATGTCCATTATCACAGTTAATATACTTGGACGAAGTTGAGGTTGAAGGATTGTAGCGAAATATTCGCCTTTTGCCAAGTTGTGCCTAGACATTAGAAAATATGCGGGTTCGTAAGGAAATTCAGATTCGCAACGGGGGTTTGGAAGGGGGAGGTTGGTTGATCATAGGGGAGAAGGCCATATTGTATCTAAACATGTATCAACGTCTAATGCAAGTAACATAGTAATTGTATATTATAATACGAAGATCTGATTAACATTATGTCTTGATATTTTTAGTTCAAATGTTGATTATTGTATAACTAAAGTGTCATGTCATATTATTCTATTAATTTATTATTCAGATGTATTATTATTGCTGAAGTTTTATTTTTACTTAATTATATGACCTAAAGTTGTACTAGTTGTAGAGTTATTTGGTTTTATTTTCAGCTATGATTAATGGATAGGAGATGTTGGTTTCTTGGATTGTAACGCTAAATATAGTCTTTTACTGTGTATAATTTCCCTAGTATTTTTTCACGGTATGGTATACTCAGTAGTGTTTATCGTATGGTAAATTGGTATCGCATCATAACTGGTATATTATTATAGGTTTTAATCATATGTATTGTACATCGATATGCATATATGATCTCTTTATATTAAGACTGTGTAACGTGGATAGTAATTATGCATTAATGCACATATTTCAAGTTACCTTTTAGTTGATGATAATTCCTATATTTTTTATTATGCAGCAGTTCAAGGACACCTTGGACACATACATTAAGAGGATGATATCGCACAGGAACCTATATCGTAATACATTTAGGGGTGCAATTAAAGATTTCCCTGGAGACGAGGATTGGACCGAGTATCAACAGAAGTTCAAAGATCTTTTCCAACCGTTACATCAGAAGGTGATCTTAACCAACCAGCTCAAGTCCCTGATCCAAAGGATAACCTGTCATCCAAAACCCCTAAAAAGGGTCCTCAAGATCCTAAGAATTGCAAAAAGAACAAGAAAAAATAGTAAACGAGACATCCAAAGATTAAGCGTTCTGGTCTGATCTTGCGGTTACTGCTCAAATCATTGATCAGATGGATCAAATAGAGAACAACAAAGAGGATAAGAAACGTACAATGGAAATGGGTTGTCCGTCTTTTAGCTTGGGTCTATCCCAGTTGTTTGATGAGGTTGCAGCAACGCACGATGGAGATGATTTAGACAATGTTCCTTTAGCCGACTGTCTTAACGAAATGAAATCAAAATCACCTTTGGTTCGTCATAAAAGGAAAATCACAAAGGCAGTATTGGCCAAATCTCCTTATGTCAATCGTATTGTTAATGTGTCACAAAGAACAACGGCTTTAGAAGAGAAGATTTGACAGTTTCTGTTTGCCCATTCCAAATCGGTCAAGTAAGCCATCATCTTTTCTTTTGTACATTATGATTTAAATAGATTAGTTTCTTATTTATGTATTTTATACCTGTTGTATTCCTTATGCATGCCAACTTAACATATATGCATTTATGTTCATAGTTTTATTATGGTACAAATTTGTGTGTATGGTTTTAAACATGCGTAGTAGCTAAGTTTTTTATAATTATTTTTTTATTTCCTTTTTGTAGTAAAATCATTTTTCGTACAAAGAAGGCTTAGAAATGGATTTTGAATGTTTTGGGTTGCTGGAGCCCGATACGTGGTTGTTGAACGGTGTTATTGACTGTTGGGTTGTTGCCGTGAACCATGAGGAGGCATATAGATCTGCTGAATCCCCCCACATCATGTTCTGCATGACGGATGTAATAGTAAGTGTATGTGCAATTTTGTTGTAATATTTACATATGTTACTTTTTATATATTCGAATACTGGAAATTAATTCTCATGTAGACTCTAGGAATGCTCCAGGAGGGGCAAATGTTTGATGATGCAAAGTTAGACGTATTAAGGTAAAACAAGTCACGGATTATTGACAACAATGTTGAGAAGTTAAACATTTCTGAATATGATTTTGTATTCTTCCCTGACATGCTGTTAACCATTTTTACCTTATTTGTTTTGACCTTGTGAGCGCATCTCTAATTGTGATTGATAACATATCACCCGATAGTTCTAAGACTGAATTCCAGATGCATTTATCACATCGGTGGTTGAGAATCGTGATGGGAGTATTTTCACGCTTATTAAGGACGAGACACCCACTACTGTCAAATATGTAAGCAAATTTCTTACCCTGACTTTATTTTATCATTTATTGTCTGAAACTGTTAAATTTTAATTGCGTATATAATTATTTTAAACCTTTGTAGGGTGCAATGTTTGCAAATTTTCTGGAGTCTGTTGGTCATCCATCAAGTGTTAAAATGAAAGATGCCTAGATAATTAAGTCGGTGCTTCCTTGGGGGACGAAAAAGAACTTCAATGATTGCAGGATCTTCTTGATGAGGCACATGGAATCATTCAAAGGGATTTCAAGGGAGTGAATCAATGTTTTCGAGGAGGAGGACAGGAGGGAGAAAACTTAGATTAGAAGACTGTGATGCAAGTATGCTGCCAAGATTCTGCTATCTGAGGTTAATGTTTATAGGCATGAAGTGACCAAGTGTGCTGATCGAATTTGGGAAGAAACTCAAGCTATGAAGGCGTCCGCTAAAAACATTAAAGATGCATCTTCCAAGTCAATGGCCACACGTAACAAAGTAAAGGCTATTATGAAGCTAAAAATGAAAATATTATAAGACATGGTTAATTAGATGTTTTGGTGCTTTGTCATATCCGTAGGTAGATCGTTATTGTGAATTATCTTTTGTTAACAATTGCATCCTGTTGAAGATTCCAAGTGATTTTATTTCTTTTAAAAATTTCGACGAATATACTTTGTTTATTTTTTATGAAAAAGTTAATTAATTGATATAGTCTTTTTATTTTAACTTATTATAACACATGATATATTCAAATTTTTATTAACATTGGTTGGTTAGGTATATTTGAGTATATTATTATATATGTTCTTAGCTAAATCACATTTGTATGCATGTGAATTTTTGGACTGTAATGCATAATATGCGGATGTGCCACAAAATACAAAATATTTTACGGTAATGCACAATATGCATAACAACTTTTTTTGATATATTTTAGAAATTATTTATTATTATTGATGAAAAAAGCAAAAGTATTCAATGAATTAATATTGCAATAAAATATGTTTCTTTTATATTTTTGATAATCGTTAAATTACTTATAAATAATTACGATATCACCATCATGATTTATTGATCCGATAATTATATAATGTAATAACAACTTATTTAACTTTATCTTTATTGTTCAAAAACTATATGTACTTAATACTACATTACACAGTTTCAATTCATTAGTAATCATGCTATCTTTACTGTCATATGAATAATCAATATTTTATCAACGCATATACATTCATATATCAATCAAACTGTGGGGTAATATCACATCCAAGTAAGCAATAACTAAATTAAACATGACATTTAATTAAACGTTTGGTTACCACATCATTCATGCATTCAATCCCCAAATTTTGTTAATACAAAGATTCAATAACTCAAATCCTGAAATCTTTATCCCTACCATTCTATGTGTTCCTACTTGGTGGTCTTCCGCGTTTCTTCTTTTGAGATCTTCATTTTTGTTGATGTTTTTTTGGGTTTAAGTCACAATCTCGTGTATCATGATACACATACTCATCGCACATATTGCAATGCCTTAATTTTTTGTTTTGTTTTGTTGACAGCTTTTTCACCCGACCCAATCATTCGTTTGTTTGTACCACAACCCTTATTCCGGGCGCCTTGTGGTACAGTAACCGTCTCCTTTTCCGGTGACTTAGCGTTAAAAAATGTCTTGAATACTTCCCTGTTGCTGTTTTCAATTGGTTCATCTGGAATCTAGTACTACATTTAAATTTGTGCTGTATTTTGATAAAATACAAAAGGGACTAATGGATGTGTTTTAGGACCAAAATACCTTTTAACTCTAATTTGAAGAGTGCCACATGTAATCTTCTTATTCTTTCTTAGCCTACTTAGGCAAAACTTATTTTTTATTTGAAGCTCTACATATATATATATATAAAGGTAAAATAATAAAAGGAAAAAAAACAAAAAAAATATGAGCGTAATGAAATTAATATATATATTTCTTACGGTCATATTTTTTATTTTTGATGTAAAATAGAAAAAGGAAAAAAAACAAATGTTGTTGGTGGAAGTCGAACGCTGGACAAGAAAGTCAAAAGAAAAATGACTTGTCACACCAGGGCGTACCTCGTGCTGCAAAGAGCTCCCGCGTTTTCGCAGGGTCCAGGGAGGGTCCGTCCCATTTAAGGGAAGATGTACGCGGTCTTTCCCCACATTTTGTGGGGAGGCCGTTTCCAAGGCATAGTATACTTCCATCTATATTCGAATACATACAAATAAATACTAACGATAAAAATCATATAAAATATTAGCCCTTATACATATACCGGTTCGACCGCGAATCGGTGGCTGGTCCGGTCCGGTCAGGGGTGATTCGTTTTTGTGCATTTGAACCGTCCGGTCCGAACCGAACCTGCGGTTGGACCGGCGAACCGGCCCGGTTTCGACCGGTTTTCTGATTTTTTTTTTTGATTTTAGTGGGTAAAAACGGGGTGTTAAACCATAAATTAGTACGTAGGATATACAAATATAGTTAAGTTTATATATAACTATAAAATATATGTATAAATCATATATAAATTACTTATATTTAATTACATATATAAATATAATTAAAATATAGTTAAATCTGGTCCATCCGATCCGACCAATCCGACCGGTCCGACCGCCAAACCAGTAAGGAGTCCGGCTCGACGTCCGATCCGGTTCTGAAAACATTAGTTTAATACATAAGTACAAATGGGTATCAACACGCATGAGTGTGATTGACTACTTATCATGAGCTGGCAATCACTAAAAACTTAAAATATAAACCACGACACCATCATCAAGTTGCAAATATCTTGGGATGTTTGACTCGTTGGTGATACACGTCAAAGAGGTTGTCAGCTAGTTATTTAGGGGTATTTTGGAGACAAAGTAATCACCTTCTAATTAAAAATTATGGATCTATTTGGGGTTATTAGATTTAATAATCTTAATTTTTATTTAATGATCCTGATTAATTTCAAATCAGGTAAATATTTATAAATATTCGAACTTTGAACTCATTTTTCTTTAACGATCTCTTATTAACTAAGAGTTAACCGTGTTAGTTTTTTATGGCGTTGACTGATTAAGTGATGAAAATACAAAATAGAAAGTTGAAATCTACCATAAGCTCCATCAATTTAAAATTTTTACATACTGAAATCCGTCAATCTCCACCTCATTATCTGAACCACTTGGCTTATTAGAGGTAAACTTCAGGTGACGATGGATGTTAAATAACAAAAAATAGACCCGATAGATGTTGGACGACAACACAGTTGAACATAAGCTCAAAGCTGGCCATATTGCATCAAAAAGGAATTCGTTAGTAAGGGATCATGAGATGAAAATAAGCTTATAGTTGCGAGTGTTTGTAAATATTTTCTAAGTTGAGATAAAATCAGCCAATAAATAGAAGTTGATGTTATTAAAATCCAATAACCTTTTTTCAACAACTAATTGGATCATTGGCGGGCCAATGGTCCACCCGATCATTTTTGTTACTCGAGTATTTGTGACACTATGCTGAAACTTCCCTAAAAGGCTTAAAGAAAGCTCGTACTTCAATCCATCCCCGTTGATCCCAGCCCAGAATCCAACACTAGGAGAAAACTCACAGTAAATAAGAAATACCTCTGACCTAACCTAGATACCTCCTTTTATTATTATATGTGGAACTTGAATACAATACCTCTTCTATTTAATTGAAGTTTTCAAGTAACTTACTTGAGCTACTTGAACTAAGTAGTATTGGATTTAAATTCTATAAATTATAGATCTTTAGTTTTTAAAATAGAGTAGTAGCATAGTAAAAAGTATGCATCTATTGATAAATTTCTCATGGCCCCTTTTCTTTAAAAACTAAATAGTAATAATTTATTTACTAGATTTTGATGTTTCGAATTTTACAAAATTAAACTGTGTCCAGACGCTATAAAAATTCTATAAACAAATGTGTGGTAAATACTAAAGAAATTACTGGAAGAGAGGATTTATTTATGGTCTATTTCATATAAAAATAATTCTTATCTCAAACTTATTATATGGATTAACGGACATATGTATTTATTTTTTTTTATATATAGCAAAGGAAATTTTATAGTTTGTTAGAAAAGTCTAAGAGGGACACATGATTTATGGTTGTATTTGTTAAAAAATTAAAAAAATAGAAGTGGATTAAATGTTTAGTTCACTATTCCTACCAAAATCCAAAGTATCTATGGGTATATGTTGTTCACCAAAAACATGTTATAGTGTTTCTTTTTGATGAGTGCAAAATGGACATAATTGAAAAGGGAATGTCCAAACTCCTATTGCTAATATTCATTCTTGTAAGATTTGACATATGTTGGGGGTCTTAATATCATGAACTGACCTATGTTAAGGCTAAGAGGGACACATGATTTATTTCCTCTAGGCTGATCACCTATTTTAGGTACTCGAAATTCTTTTAATTTGACATAGGAATTTTTAGATCGGGTCAATTGTTATCAGGAAAGTTAATGAACGAATCAAAATTATTAAGTGAAAGTTTTAAACACCGCCAAAATTTTGTCTTCTAGCTTAATAACAAGTTTATGAATTAAAAACCAATTTTTTTAGCATATTTTAACCGATGGGGTAATCATGTTGTGAAGAGAAAATCAAGACTTAGGGTGGAACAGAAAACATTATTTCATAGTGTGGAACAGAAATTAGGAACTAAGACTCAAACAACACTATAATGACCAACAAAATAAAAAAAAAAAAAAAAAAAAGAAGTACTCAAGTGCTGCGTTAAAACCGATTCGTCGAATCCTAAGTAGCGTTTAGCTTTTAAGTTTACTTTTCGATTCTTTAGTTTAGCTTTCAAGTTTTGCTTAATTTACGGACTATATTTAAAGTTCAGATTTCTAGTTTAAGGTTGGACGAGCTGGTTTTAATGTCGCCTAAATAATTTAAATTACAGTGTTTTTGATAGTTCGTTGCAGTTCCCTACTGTATATATACACATGTGTGTGTATACATTTAAAAAAAATTAGAAACAATTGCTAATCATATCACGATGTTCTTTTTTTTATTGATATACTTTTGTAGGTGAAGAGAAATAAAGCAAAAGTGACGTGCAAAGCAAAAGCAAGTGGTTACCTTCAATAGAAATTCATGTCCGAGTCTCCTCAATTCGGTGTATGACCTGCGCCTGCCTATTGTCGTAATTTCACTTCTTCCTTTTCACTTTTGCTTTTTGACAAAACCTATCCCCATAAATTAGTCAATTATTCTACAAAATTGTAAGCCGTGTTTATTTAACAGATCTTTGGTAGTTTATCGAAGAATTAATTGTATTTTTTTTTCTTTTTATGATTTAATCACATTTGTAATTATAATACAAAAAAACTGCTTCTTTTTTGCATTTGACTTCCCAAGTTTTTAAAAAGTTAAAAATAACAAAATTAGCTTTTAAAATACTACAATTCACTCTTTATCATATAAAGCCTCCAACTATTTTTTGGTGATTTAGTCACTAAAGTTTTTTTTATTGAATTGAATCGCTATACTTCTTCTGTCACACACTCAAAATCCACGTGCGGAATTCTACCGCGAGGCGTGTGAACAAACCAGGATCACAGTCAATAGTTAATTGGAACGACTCTATATGCAACGTTTAACATAACAAACCAAAGTTTAAACTTTATAATTCATGCGGAAGCGTTTAAACAAATAAAACAAACCTAAAATATAAAGGTAAACAAATGTATCATTGTTTAAGCGTTAGGATGCATGCTTGACCCGTGTAGTGATCCTAACAGCAGTCCAGATTAATGACCTGAGAATAGCATACTAAAAGTAAACACACGGTTGGTGAGTTCAAGAGTTTGCGTTTAAACATAACAGTTTAACAAAAGTGTATATCAACCCAATGGTTGGTAAGTTCAAGAGTTTGTGTTTAATCATAACAGTTTAACAAAAGTGTAATCAACCCAATGGTTGATTAGTTCAAGAGTTTGCAGTTAAACATCCCAGTTTAACAATAGCGTGTATCAACCCAACGGTTGATCAGTTCAAGAGTTTACAGTTAAACGTCACAGTTTAACAATAGCGTATATTTAAGCATGTGCATTGTAATGGCTAGCTAGCCCATTCACAAATGATATTAAATAGTGATTTCGACATTGAAGCTGACTGTGTTATGTTTGCCTCCAGCCACGATGTCATATCGTGACAAATGTTCATAGGACAAATTGCACCCGACTGACTTCGAGTCACACAGGTGGGGCTCGTCACACCCAGTAGTACTACCCAACTTTCCCCGCTATCCAATATTAACAATTCGAAAGTGTGAGGACTTTTATCATAATAAACAGCACTATATTAATATCCATACACATCTTAGATATATAAAAAACGTTTGTAACATTACCAGTATGCTATCTCCCCCAAAAGAGTTTTAATAAAATAGTGAGGCATGAACTCACCCAAAAGAGATTTAGTAACACAGTGGGGCATGAACTCACCTTAGTCCTTGTGTGATGTTGATAAGCTAGTAAATTCCTCCTAAGGAGTTATAATTCACATAAGTAATTAAGTACAATTTATAACCTAAATAAGTTAGATCTTGAACCTGGAGTCAATCGATCTAGGGTTTGATTTTCTGGAATTCATTATAAACATTAAATCATTTAATCATTTTTGTTAGTTCTTTTATAATTAAGGATTTGCGTTTCATTAATTTAATAATGATTTTAACATATCATTATGTTAAAATGAATTTTAGACATATTTAAATATGTAGGTTTGTATTTAATTTAGTAAGATTTTATAATTAAATTTATAAAATCTAATGTGTATTTGTCTTATCAAATATGTAATGTTTACAAGTTTTAATTAATCTCTACCTTTATATATTTTATAAAAAAAAATAACTTGAAATAATGCTCGTAATAATTTATGAAATTATATAAAAATATCTTTATAATTTCCATAATTATCATGATACAATATCCAACAATGAATTTATAATTTAAATTATTATTTAGAGTCCATTTTTATAAAAATGATTATTTATAACAGTTATAATTAATATTTTATAAATATTATTAAGATGTTTTTGGTAAATAAATTTACAGAAAATAATTATATACTTTCTAAAATAACCAAGTGTATAAAAATTATTTTTATAATTTTTCAGAATTTTTCTGTATTTTTAAAAGTCTCAAAAAGGCTTTAAAAAAATATGTTGGTGGTCGGGTTCGAACCCGTGACCTCCAACCCAATTGCACACGCACCAAACCAGTGAGCCAAGGGACTCACCCGCGGTAATATTGGTTTCCATTTAGTTTTAAACTCTGTTTTCAATTTACCCCCAAATCGTATGAACCCTAGTTCATAGATCGATCAAATTGAAGATCAATTCGACGTTGTTAATGATCTGTACCATAGGGCTTTTACTCCCTATGTTAAATCGAGTCTTCATATGTGTCACACCCTCAATTTCCACGAACGGGGTTTTACCGTTAGGCGTGTGACATACCAGGATCTCAGACACAGTCATATCGAACGACACTATATGAATTTAAAATAAACATTTGACTTCATTCAACAGAACATAAACAAAGTTTACAATAGTGCGGAAGCATGTACAAAAGTTGTAAATCCATTACAATACTATTACAATAATCATGTTTAGACAAAATGTTCAATGCTGAAAATAAACTAGATGAATGCATGTCCTGAGTGCATTTCCTGAAGCGTGCCTCAAAAGCTAAAATGTGTCAACATAAAGTTGGTGAGTTCACAGGTTTAATCAACAAGAAATGTATTCGTAAGCGTTTCCATATTTTGCGTTTCAATGGTTTAGTACATAAAGCATATCGTTAGGTAGCTAGCCTATGTTCTTGTTACTTAGCGTTTCGAACCGAAGCTGACTGTTTACGTCCTATTTGTGTTTCCACCACGTCTTAACCGACCGTGGCAATCGTATGTTTCGTCATGTCTCATCAGACCATGACAATGTGTTTTCCACCACGTCTTAACCGACCGTGGCAATCGTATGTTTTGTGTTTCCACCACGTCTTAACCGACCGTGACAATCGTATGTTAGGTCAATTTGGCACCCGTTTGACCTCCAATCAAGCTAGCGCGACTAGCCCGGGCGGGGTTTGTCAGACCCAGTAGTACTACTCAAAATTACCTCGCTAATCCCATTACTAACGGTTCGAGTGTGTCAGGACATGTTGTGTGTGTGTTTGCACTAGCGTAACAAGCGATATCAATATTATTACAACCATTTAAGTAAATGTAAGTCTGTTTGCATGTTTTCTCCCCCAAAAGGAAAGAGATGTAAAATAGGGGCCGTGAAACTCACAGATGATGCAACAAGTTGTGTAGGATGCAAGTCTCCCAAGTGTTGTTTTACGATGCGCTGTCAAACACCTATTGACAGTTGTGTTACGCGTTAATGTTGTGTTTAGCGTTAAGTGACATGTTTAGTCGGGTCGGGTCGCATGGGTTCGGTCGTGGGTATCACACACACAAGCAGTCATAGACGTATTAGACTTCATGTAGATTTCAAATGGGTTGTTGATATTTGTAAACAGTTAGGTTGTTTCGAGTTGAAAAGCATATGTCTGTTGATTGCATTGACTTTAATCTTTGTGATCAAGAAATGACATTTTTATTGATGTTAACTTATCATCACACGATAGACACTTCGCACACCAGAAGGATTCACTCCAAATGACTCCAATCGCATAACAAGGCTAGACGCACGACTGGACACTTCATTCGCACGAATGGACCTTCAATCGTACGAATCAACTTCCCTCGTAAGATTGAACCCTCATTCATGCGACTCAGCCTTCAGTCGTACCACACATCACTCATTCACCCGAATCAATAACCAATCGCACGAATGAACCTTCATTCGTGCGGTTGGACCTTCAGTCGGGTGATACTCAGTCGCACACATTCATTCGGTTGACTCAATCGCACGCATTCATTCGGTTAACTCAGTCGTACGGTTTCATTCGCACGTCTCACCCCAGTCGCCCCGATCAATCGCACGATGGGACCGGTCGTATGACTCAACCGCACGATGGGACCAGTCGCATGACCCAATCGCACGGCTGGCCCAGTCGCGGACTGCAGCAGGTCGCGACTGCTGGGTGGGTCGAACAGCCTTCGGCTGTCCCGTGCTCGGTTTTCTCACCATCAGAACTTCCAGAAACACTCTCCTAACATGTCTAAGGGTAATGCACACGCTGATTTGCTTCACACGCACCCCCACGACCACATGCATTCGGGTTGAACCCGAACACCCGAATCACATACTTGCAGCAGTGAAACGAGTGATAAAATGAATGAAAATGGTCGCCTACCTGCTGGGATCGTGATTCCTCAACTGTTGTGTGGCCTAATCCGACAAAAACGAGCTCAATCGGGTGAATTTGGTGCTAAGATGTAAAGATGGTGAGGTAGAGAGCGTAGGAGAGAAAGAGAGGCAGATTGTGGTGTGTTTGGCTGGTGGTTGGGTATTTATACCCAGCCCCAGTTTGGCAATTGTCAGGTTTGGTCCCTGCACTTAGGTACCGAGTTCCCGAATTTGTTTCGGTTGATAACACGTAGATGAGCGAGCTCTATTAATCAATAGGACTCCTCAGGTAACCTCGTTTTTGTGAATCCTCTACGAGCACCCGCGTTAGTATTTTATCACAATTTGTTTAACGATGTCCGTGGCGGTGTTTGTATACGTTTCAAGTATTTACGAGTACGGGTCAATGTTAACGACAACGGTCTAATTTATGTAAGTTTGAAATTACGGGGTGTCACATCATCTCCTTGTTGCAGGAATTTTCGTCCCGAAAATTAGTACATCTTGTTACGTGGTTTTTACGGGGTAGTACAAGGCTCAATAGTGTGTGACGCGTGTGGAATGGAGTACCTGTGTATCTAAGAGGTAGATGCCTGGTTTTGGAACAGTTGAGGGTACTTCCTCTTCAGCTAATCCTCGCGTTTCCAAGTAAATTCTGGTCCACGCTTTGAGTTCCAACGGATTTTGACGATAGGGATACGACTATGTTTGAGCGTCTTGACCTCTCGGTCCATGACTTCCACCGGTTCCTCGACGAAATGTAGTTGTTCATCCACGTGTATCTCGTCTAACGGGACGATAAGAGTTTCGTCGGCAAGGCATTTCCTCAAGTTGGAGACGTGGAACACATTGTGTACTCCACAGAGTTCTTCGGGTAGGTTCAATTGGTAGGCTACGGGGCCAACCCGTTTGACAACCTCAAACGTTCCCACGTACCTAGGGCTCAGTTTCCCGCGTCTCCCGAAACGAATCACACCCTTCCAAGGTGACACTTTCAAAAGCACCTTGTCACCTATTTGGAATTCCAACGGTCGGCGACGCTTGTCAGCGTAGCTTTTCTGTCGGTCACGGACTGCTGCCATACGGTTACGGATTTGCACGATCTTCTCAGTCGTCTCGTGCACAAGTTCAGGGCCGGTGAGTTGACTTTCCCCAACTTCCGCCCAACAGATAGGTGATCGGCACTTACGCCCATAAAGTGCATCAAATGGAGCAGCTTTGATCGATGTGTGGTACCTATTGTTGTAAGAAAACTCGACTAGCGGTAAATGGGTTTCCCAACTGCTGCCGAAATCTATGACGCAGGCACGTAACATGTCTTCTAGAGTCTGGATCGTACGCTCACTTTGGCCATCGGTTTGGGGGTGGTACGCGGTGCTCATATCCAGCCGCGTTCCTAGTGCTCGTTGTAAGGACTGCCAGAAGTGTGAAGTGAATCGAGCGTCACGATCGGAGATAATGGAAACCGGCACACCATGCCGAGAGACTATTTCCCTTAAGTAGATACGAGTTAACTTTTCCATGCGATCAGTCTCACGGATTGCCAGGAAGTGTGCGGATTTCGTCAAGCGATCCACGATCACCCAAATGGTGTCGCATCCGCTGGGAGTTCGAGGAAGTTTCGTGATATAGTCCATGGATATCTGTTCCCACTTCCATACTGGTATTCCGGCTGTTGGAGTAAACCAGACGGTCGTTGATACTCTACCTTGACCTTAGAACAGGTCAAACATCTGCCCACGTAGGTGGCGATATCTGCTTTCATGTTTGGCCACCAGTAAAGAACCTTCAGGTCGTGGTACATCTTGTCTGAACCTGGGTGGATTGAGTACCGCGATTTGTGAGCTTCGTCCATTACCAATTCTCGTAGGTTTCCATACGAGGGAATCCATGTTCGATCCATGAAGTAGCGGATTCCGTCAGGCTTGGTTTCTAGTTGCTTCTCCATACCTCGTAACGATTCGGCTTTCAAATTCTCGTCTTTTAACGCCTCAAGTTGAGCATTGCGGATCTGGTCGGGTAAACCGGTGTGAATGGTAAGTTGCAATGCTCGAACTCGTCTTGGCTTGGGCGTTTCCTTCCGACTCAGGGCGTCTGCTACTACATTAGCCTTGCCCGGATGATACTTGATCGTACAGTCATAGTCGTTTAACAACTCGACCCAACGACGTTGTCTCATATTTAGCTCCTTCTGTTCAAAGATGTGCTGGAGACTCTTGTGATCGGTGTAAATGGTGCACTTGGTACCGTACAAGTAGTGTCTCCATATCTTGAGTGCAAATACCACAGCTCCCAGCTCTAGGTCGTGTGTCGTGTAGTTTTTCTCGTGTATCTTCAATTGTCGTGATGCATAGGCAATCACCTTATTGCGCTGCATCAGTACGCAACCGAGGCCTTGTATGGAAGCATCACAGTAAACAACAAAATCATCGGTTCCCTCAGGCAGGGATAGAATCGGTGCTGTACAAAGTCTCTGCTTCAGAATCTGGAATGCAGATTCTTGTTTATCACCCCAATCGTACGTAGTACCTTTATGAGTCAATGCGGTGAGAGGTTGAGCAATCTTCGAGAACCCTTCGATGAACCGTCGGTAGTAGCCAGCCAGCCCAAGAAACTGTCGTACCTCGGTCGGTGTCTTAGGCGTAGCCCAGTTCTTGATAGCTGCTATCTTTGCCGGGTCAACGTGTATCCCATTCTCATTGACCACATGACCCAAGAAATGGACCTCTCGCATCCAGAAGTCACACTTTGAAAATTTTGCATACAACTGTTCTCGTCTCAACAGCTCCAGAATCAGTCTAAGGTGTTCTTCGTGTTCTTCTTTATTCCTTGAGTAAATAAGGATGTCATCGATGAAGACAATGACGAACTTGTCTAGGTAGGGTTTGCACACTCGGTTCATTAAGTCCATGAAAACCGCTGGTGCGTTGGTCAACCCGAATGGCATAACCAAAAACTCGTAGTGACCATACCTCGTTCTGAAAGCAGTCTTTGAAACGTCTTCTTCTCGAATCCTTAGTTGGTGATAACCCGATCTTAAGTCTATCTTTGAATAGTAACTCGACCCTTGTAGTTGGTCGAACAGATCATCGATACGCGGGAGAGGATAACGGTTCTTAATTGTCGCCTTGTTCAATTCTCTGTAATCGATACACATGCGAAAAGTTCCTTCCTTCTTCTTGACAAACAGAATTGGGGCTCCCCACGGTGATGAGCTAGGTCTGATAAAACCTTTATCCAACAGTTCCTGCAGTTGTGTAGACAGCTCTTGTAGTTCCCTCGGAGCTAATCGATACGGTGCCCTCGCGATAGGGGCGGCTCCTGGAACCAAATCAATTTGGAATTCGACCTGGCGGTGCGGTGGAAGGCCGGGTAGGTCTTCAGGGAAAACCTCAGGATAATCACGTACAACTGGGATGTCTTCATTTTCTTTTCCTCGGTTTCTTTTTCAGTGACCATGGCTAAGAAAGCGGTATGACCCTTACGTAAACACTTCTGAGCTTTCATGTGGGAGATGATTCCAGAGACCATGCCACTCCTTTCGCCCTGAACTGATAGAATTTCACCACTAGGAAGTGGTATGCGTACGATTTTCTCTCCACAGATGATTTCAGCTTGATTCTTGGATAGCCAGTCCATGCCCACAACTACGTCAAAACTACCAAGTGTGACAGGCATCAGATCTATATCTATCTCACGACCACATAATCCTAGTCTGCACCCCTTGGCGATTTGAGTTGCCTCGATTAGTTTTCCTTCAGCTAATTCTACCACATAACTAGGTTCCATGACAGCTAGGGTTACATCTAAGAACTTAATGAACTTGTTGGAAACAAAACTCCTATCAGCTCCAGTATCAAATAGTATGGAAGCAAAACAACCATTCAGGGGAAACGTACCAGTAACCACATTCTGGTCATCCCTTTCCTCGCCGGAACCGATCACGAACGCACGACCCTTGGCATTGCCCCCATTATTACCCTTGTTTCCACCCCTCAGCTGTGGGCAATCCTTCCTGTAGTGTCCCTCCTTACCACATTCATAACAGGCTCTAGTCACTCCACCCTGGCGTTGTTGTTGGGGTTGTTGTTGCTGAGTCATTATTTCACCCCGGCAGTCTTTGGCTGCGTGTCCCATCTTTCCACATCTCTGACAACGAAGTCGATCACATGGGCCATGATGATGGAGGTTGCACCGGTTACACCTAGGGTTCTTGCCCGCGTAGCTGCTCGAACCCTGACCATAATTATTGTTGTTACTGTTCGGGTTGTTGTGGGTGAAGTTTCTTGATGGGTCAAACTTTTTGGTCGGTTGTTGCTGGGGGTTGTTGGAGCTTGAAGACTTGCTGTTGTTACCTTCCCATTTCCTTTTGTGATCTGATGAACCAGAAGCAGCGCCACGTTTAGGCAGAGTGCCTTGTGCCACTGCCTCGTCGGTGAGTTTGTGAGCCAGTCGGATGGCCTGCTGGATAGTGACGGGATCAGCAGCCATCACACTAGCCTGGATTTGAGGAGCCAAGCCATCAATGTACTTTTCGATCCGTTTGTAGGCCGGAGTTACCATCTGCGGACATAATGCTGCCAACTCGTGCGAACGAGTCGTGTACTCCTCGATGTCAGAACCAATCATCTTTAAATTCCAAAATTCTGCCTCCAGTTTCTGGACTTCGTTCCTGGGGCAGTACTCTTCTTTCATTAGAATCTTGAAGTCTTCCCATGGCATACCATTTGCAGCACCAAGTCCTAAGGTTTGGACTTGTGAATTCCACCATGTCAGGGCTGGTCCCTCCAATGTGCCGGAGGCGTATTTGACCCGATTTCCATCAGGACAGCTGCACATGGCAAACACTGACTCAAGTTTCTCTAGCCAGCGAAGCAGTGTGACAGCACCCTCTGAGCCGCTGAAAAAATGAGGCTTGCAATCCATAAACATCTTGAGGTACAGACTGTTGAATCCATAACATCTTGATGGTACAGACTGTTGGACCTCCCTGGTTCGGATTCTGGTCGTTGTGGCCCTGATTGCGGGCCTGCTCATAAGCTGCAAGCGCATCAACCACGCGCTCGTTGATGATAGCATTCAGCTCGGCTTGAGTCAGGGTGATATTTCCTCGTCCACCCGGGCGTCCCGCTCTTCTTCCAGACATGACTTCTTCAATACACAACACACATTAATCAATAACCGGATAACAATTATTAACAGTAATATATATTGTATCATGCTAGTAAGAATGAGGGGTTTGTTTGCCCATCGATAGTAGGGATTTATGAGGATCCGAGGCCTTATGCCTCCTAAGTGTGGAATTTGAAAATTTGTACTGGCCATTACCGTTATCACCTAATAGGGTTGCCAGAGTTCTCATGCACGACAAATTACAATTACGTGTGCACCCGTGATTCTAATTTGCTTTGCATGGTCACTCATGGTTCCTCCTATTCGAGATAACATACCTTGCCCAGTACCGAGTGTTATCAATGATAAAAGCATCAAAGATGTATTCGTTATACCAAGAGTCAAATAACTAAAGTTGTACAAGAGATTCGGTTTAGGTAACAACGGGAATCAAGACAATTTGGCCTCTTTCCCTTCGTGGTTCTAGGTGTTTGGATGTCCAAGTCCGATTCTCTAATCGACCTGAATATCCTAGTTGTCCCTCATTTACTGCTCGGACTAGCGTAGAGGATAGGATATGTTGGGAATAGTAACAAGTGTGAGAGAGTTGGAAGAGTGAGGTATTGTTCTTTTTGTTTGTCATCATTATGCTTATCGCGTGCGTTAGAAACGAGTTTCGTGTTCCAATCATGGGAATGTTTGATTCAATTCGTTGTTGCTTTCACTCCGCGAGTGAAGGATCAAGTGTGAGCGTTGGTTGTGAGCGAGCGGGATTCTCCGCCCCTCTGCCAGCCGGTAATGACACACATGTCATACCCCTAGTGTTATGTTTGCTCAGCAGTGTAAGGTCAGTACACCCGAAGGTTGTTTGCACAACAGTGGTAACCGTGTAAAGAGTGTCTGTGCAATACTAGTGTTGTGTCTAAGGCTATAGTCTAGATGCGATGCAATCCTAGTTCTCTATAACCTGTGGCTCTGATACCAATCTGTCACACCCTCAATTTCCACGAACGGGGTTTTACCGTTAGGCGTGTGACATACCAGGATCTCAGACACAGTCATATCGAACGACACTATATGAATTTAAAATAAACATTTGACTTCATTCAACAGAACATAAACAAAGTTTACAATAGTGCGGAAGCATGTACAAAAGTTGTAAATCCATTACAATACTATTACAATAATCATGTTTAGACAAAATGTTCAATGCTGAAAATAAACTAGATGAATACATGTCCTGAGTGCATTTCCTGAAGCGTGCCTCAAAAGCTTATGCGTTTCTGTGACCTGAGAAAACATGCTAAAATGTGTCAACATAAAGTTGGTGAGTTCACAGGTTTAATCAACAAGAAATGTATTCGTAAGCGTTTCCATATTTTGCGTTTCAATGGTTTAGTACATAAAGCATATCGTTAGGTAGCTAGCCTATGTTCTTGTTACTTAGCGTTTCGAACCGAAGCTGACTGTTTACGTCCTATTTGTGTTTCCACCACGTCTTAACCGACCGTGGCAATCGTATGTTTCGTCATGTCTCATCAGACCATGACAATGTGTTTTCCACCACGTCTTAACCGACCGTGGCAATCGTATGTTTTGTGTTTCCACCACGTCTTAACCGACCGTGGCAAGCGTATGTTAGGTCAATTTGGCACCCGTTTGACCTCCAATCAAGCTAGCGCGACTAGCCCGGGCGGGGTTTGTCAGACCCAGTAGTACTACTCAAAATTACCTCGCTAATCCCATTACTAACGGTTCGAGTGTGTCAGGACATGTTGTGTGTGTTTGCACTAACGTAACAAGCGATATCAATATTACTACAACCATTTAAGTAAATGTAAGTCTGTTTGCATGTTTTCTCCCCCAAAAGGAAAGAGATGTAAAATAGGGGCCGTGAAACTCACAGATGATGTAGCAAGTGTGTAGGATGCAAGTCTCCCAAGTGTTGTTTTACGATGCGCTGTCAAACACCTATTGACAGTTGTGTTACGCGTTAATGTTGTGTTTAGCGTTAATAGACATGTTTAGTCGGGTCGGGTCGCATGGGTTCGGTCGTGGGTATCACACACACAAGCAGTCATAGACGTATTAGACTTCATGTAGATTTCAAATGGGTTGTTGATATTTGTAAACAGTTAGGTTGTTTCGAGTTGAAAAGCATATGTCTGTTGATTGCGTTGACTTTAATCTTTGTGATCAAGAAATGACATTTTTATTGATGTTAACTTATCGTCACACGATAGACACTTCGCACACCAGAAGGATTCACTCCAAATGACTCCAATCGCATAACAAGGCTAGACGCACGACTGGACACTTCATTCGCACGAATGGACCTTCAATCGTACGAATCAACTTCCCTCGTACGATTGAACCCTCATTCATGCGACTCAGCCTTCAGTCGTACCACACATCACTCATTCACCCGAATCAATAACCAATCGCACGAATGAACCTTCATTCGTGCGGTTGGACCTTCAGTCGGGTGATACTCAGTCGCACACATTCATTCGGTTGACTCAATCGCACGCATTCATTCGGTTAACTCAGTCGTACGGTTTCATTCGCACGTCTCACCCCAGTCGCCCCGATCAATCGCACGATGGGACCGGTCGTATGACTCAACCGCACGATGGGACCAGTCGCATGACCCAATCGCACGGCTGGCCCAGTCGCGGACTGCAGCAGGTCGCGACTGCTGGGTGGTTCGAACAGCCTTCGGCTGTCCCGTGCTCGGTTTTCTCACCATCAGAACTTCCAGAAACACTCTCCTAACATGTCTAAGGGTAATGCACACGCTGATTTGCCTCACACGCACCCCCACGACCACATGCATTCGGGTTGAACCCGAACACCCGAATCACATACTTGCAGCAGTGAAACGAGTGATAAAATGGATGAAAATGGTCGCCTACCTGCTGGGATCGTGATTCCTCAACTGTTGTGTGGCCTAATCCGACAAAAACGAGCTCAATCGGGTGAATTTGGTGCTAAGATGTAAAGATGGTGAGGTAGAGAGCGTAGGAGAGAAAGAGAGGCAGATTGTGGTGTGTTTGGCTGGTGGTTGGGTATTTATACCCAGCCCCAGTTTGGCAATTGTCAGGTTTGGTCCCTGCACTTAGGTACCGAGTTCCCGAATTTGTTTCGGTTGATAACAACGTAGATGAGCGAGCTCTATTAATCAATAGGACTCCTCAGGTAACCTCGTTTTTGTGAATCCTCTATGAGCACCCGCGTTAGTATTTTATCACAATTTGTTTAACGATGTCCGTGGCGGTGTTTGTATACGTTTCAAGTATTTACGAGTACGGGTCAATGTTAACGACAACGGTCTAATTTATGTAAGTTTGAAATTACGGGGTGTCACATCATCTCCTTGTTGCAGGAATTTTCATCCCGAAAATTAGTACATCTTGTTACGTGGTTTTTACGGGGTAGTACAAGGCTCAATAGTGTGTGACGCGTATGGAATGGAGTACCTGTGTATCTAAGAGGTAGATGCCTAGTTTTGGAACAGTTGAGGGTACTTCCTCTTCATCTAATCCTCGCGTTCCCAAGTAAATTCTGGTCCACGCTTTGAGTTCCAACGGATTTTGACGATAAGGATACGACTATGTTTGAGCGTCTTGACCTCTCGGTCCATGACTTCCACCGGTTCCTCGACGAAATGTAGTTGTTCATCCACGTGTATCTCGTCTAACGGGACGATAAGAGTTTCGTCGGCAAGGCATTTCCTCAAGTTGGAGACGTGGAACACATTGTGTACTCCACGGAGTTCTTCGGGTAGGTTCAATTGGTAGGCTACGGGGCCAACCCGTTTGACAACCTCAAACGGTCCCACGTACCTAGGGCTCAGTTTCCCGCGTCTCCCGAAACGAATCACACCCTTCCAAGGTGACACTTTCAAAAGCACCTTGTCACCTATTTGGAATTCCAACGGTCGGCGACGCTTGTCAGCGTAGTTTTTTTGTCGGTCACGGACTGCTGCCATACGGTTACGGATTTGCACGATCTTCTCAGTCGTCTCGTGCACAAGTTCAGGGCTGGTGAGTTGACTTTCCCCAACTTCCGCCCAACAGATAGGTGATCGGCACTTACGCCCATAAAGTGCCTCAAATGGAGCAGCTTTGATCGATGTGTGGTAGCTATTGTTGTAAGAAAACTCGACTAGCGGTAAATAGGTTTCCCAACTGCTGCCGAAATCTATGACGCAGGCACGTAACATGTCTTCTAGAGTCTGGATCGTACGCTCACTTTGGCCATCGGTTTGGGGGTGGTACGCGGTGCTCATATCCAGCCGCGTTCCTAGTGCTCGTTGTAAGGACTGCCAGAAGTGTGAAGTGAATCGAGCGTCACGATCAGAGATAATGGAAACCGGCACACCATGCCAAGAGACTATTTCCCTTAAGTAGATACGAGTTAACTTTTCCATGCGATCAGTCTCACGGATTGCCAGGAAGTGTGCGGATTTCGTCAAGCGATCCACGATCACCCAAATGGTGTCGCATCCGCTGGGAGTTCGAGGAAGTTTCGTGATAAAGTCCATGGATATCTGTTCCCACTTCCATACTGGTAATTCCGGCTGTTGGAGTAAACCAGACGGTCGTTGATACTCTACCTTGACCTTAGAACAGGTCAAACATCTGCCCACGTAGGTGGCGATATCTGCTTTCATGTTTGGCCACCAGTAAAGAACCTTCAGGTCGTGGTACATCTTGTCTGAACCTGGGTGGATTGAGTACCGCGATTTGTGAGCTTCGTCCATTACCAATTCTCGTAGGTTTCCATACGAGGGAATCCATGTTCGATCCATGAAGTAGCGGATTCCGTCAGGCTTGGTTTCTAGTTGCTTCTCCATACCTCGTAACGATTCGGCTTTCAAATTCTCGTCTTTTAACGCCTCAAGTTGAGCATTGCGGATCTGGTCGGGTAAACCGGTGTGAATGGTAAGTTGCAATGCTCGAACTCGTCTTGGCTTGGGCGTTTCCTTCCGACTCAGGGCGTCTGCTACTACATTGGCCTTGCCCGGATGATACTTGATCGTACAGTCATAGTCGTTTAACAACTCGACCCAACGACGTTGTCTCATATTTAGCTCCTTCTGTTCAAAGATGTGCTGGAGACTCTTGTGATCGGTGTAAATGGTGCACTTGGTACCGTACAAGTAGTGTCTCCATATCTTGAGTGCAAATACCACAGCTCCCAGCTCTAGGTCGTGTGTCGTGTAGTTTTTCTCGTGTATCTTCAATTGTCGTGATGCATAGGCAATCACCTTATTGCGCTGCATCAGTACGCAACCGAGGCCTTGTATGGAAGCATCACAGTAAACAACAAAATCATCGGTTCCCTCAGGCAGGGATAGAATCGGTGCTGTACAAAGTCTCTGCTTCAGAATCTGGAATGCAGATTCTTGTTTATCACCCCAATCATACGTAGTACCTTTATGAGTCAATGCGGTGAGAGGTTGAGCAATCTTCGAGAACCCTTCGATGAACCGTCGGTAGTAGCCAGGCAGCCCAAGAAACTGTCATACCTCGGTCGGTGTCTTAGGCGTAGCCCAGTTCTTGATAGCTGCTATCTTTGCCGGGTCAACGTGTATCCCATTCTCATTGACCACATGACCCAAGAAATGGACCTCTCGCATCCAGAAGTCACACTTTGAAAATTTTCATACAACTGTTCTCGTCTCAACAGCTCCAGAATCAGTCTAAGGTGTTCTTCGTGTTCTTCTTTATTCCTTGAGTAAATAAGGATGTCATCGATGAAGACAATGACGAACTTGTCTAGGTAGGGTTTGCACACTCGGTTCATTAAGTCCATGAAAACCGCTGGTGCGTTGGTCAACCCGAATGGCATAACCAAAAACTCGTAGTGACCATACCTCGTTCTGAAAGCAGTCTTTGAAACGTCTTCTTCTCGAATCCTTAGTTGGTGATAACCGATCTTAGGTCTATCTTTGAATAGTAACTCGACCCTTGTAGTTGGTCGAACAGATCATCGATACGCAGGAGAGGATAACGGTTCTTAATTGTCGCCTTGTTCAATTCTCTGTAATCGATACACATGCGAAAAGTTCCGTCCTTCTTCTTGACAAACGGAATTGGGGCTCCCCACGGTGATGAGCTAGGTCTGATAAAACCTTTATCCAACAGTTCCTGCAGTTGTGTAGACAGCTCTTGTAGTTCCCTCGGAGCTAATCGGTACGGTGCCCTCGCGATAGGGGCGGCTCCCGGAACCAAATCAATTTGGAATTCGACCTGGCGGTGCGGTGGAAGGCCGGGTAGGTCTTCAGGGAAAACCTCAGGATAATCACGTACAACTGGGATGTCTTCATTTTCTTTTCCTCGGTTTCTTTTTCAGTGACCATGGCTAAGAAAGCGGTATGACCCTTACGCAAACACTTCTGAGCTTTCATGTGGGAGATGATTCCAGAGGCCATGCCACTCCTTTCGCCCTGAACTGATAGAATTTCACCACTAGGAAGTGGTATGCGTACGATTTTCTCTCCACAGATGATTTCAGCTTGATTCTTGGATAGCCAGTCCATGCCCACAACTACGTCAAAACTACCAAGTGTGACAGGCATCAGATCTATATCTATCTCACGACCACATAATCCTAGTCTGCACCCCTTGGCGATTTGAGTTGCCTTGATTAGTTTTCCGTCAGCTAATTCTACCACATAACTAGGTTCCATGACAGCTAGGGTTACATCTAAGAACTTAATGAACTTCTTGGAAACAAAACTCCTATCAGCTCCAGTATCAAATAGTATGGAAGCAAAACAACCATTCAGGGGAAACGTACCAGTAACCACATTCTGGTCATCCCTTGCCTCGCCGGAACCGATCACGAACGCACGACCCTTGGCATTGCCCCCATTATTACCCTTGTTTCCACCCCTCAGCTGTGGGCAATCCTTCCTGTAGTGTCCCTCCTTACCACATTCATAACAGGCTCTAGTCACTCCACCCTGGAATTGTTGTTGGGGTTGTTGTTGCTGAGTCATTATTTCACCCCGGCAGTCTTTGGCTGCGTGTCCCATCTTTCCACATCTCTGACAACGAAGTCGATCACATGGGCCATGATGATGGAGGTTGCACCGGTTACACCTAGGGTTCTTGCCCGCGTAGCTGCTCGAACCCTGACCATAATTGTTGTTGTTGCTGTTCGGGTTGTTGTGGGTGAAGTTTCTTGATGGGTCAAACTTTTTGGTCGGTTGTTGCTGGGGGTTGTTGGAGCTTGAAGACTTGCTGTTGTTACCTTCCCATTTTTTTTGTGATCTGATGAACCAGAAGCAGCGCCATGTTTAGGCAGAGTGCCTTGTGCCACTGCCTCGTGGTGAGTTTGTGAGCCAGTCGGATGGCCTGCTGGATAGTGACGGGATCAGCAGCCATCACACTAGCCTGGATTTGAGGAGCCAAGCCATCAATGTACTTTTCGATCCGTTTGTAGGCTGGAGTTACCATCTGCGGACATAATGCTGCCAACTCGTGCGAACGAGTCGTGTACTTCTCGATGTCAGAACCAATCATCTTTAAATTCCAAAATTCTGCCTCCAGTTTCTGGACTTCGTTCCTGGGGCAGTACTCTTCTTTCATTAGAATCTTGAAGTCTTCCCATGGCATACCGTTTGCAGCACCAAGTCCTAAGGTTTAGACTTGTGAATTCCACCATGTCAGGGCTGGTCCCTCCAATGTGCCGGAGGCGTATTTGACCCGATTTCCATCAGGACAGCTGCACATGGCAAACACTGACTCAAGTTTCTCTAGCCAGCGAAGCAGTGTGACAGCACCCTCTGAGCCGCTGAAAGAATGAGGCTTGCAATCCATAAACATCTTGAAGGTACAGACTGTTGGACCTCCCTGGTTCGGATTCTGGTCGTTGTGGCCCTGATTGCGGGCCTGCTCATAAGCTGCAAGCGCATCAGCCACGCGCTCGTTGATGATAGCATTCAGCTCGGCTTGAGTCAGGGTGATATTTCCTCGTCCACCCGGGCGTCCCGCTCTTCTTCCAGACATGACTTCTTCAATACACAACACACATTAATCAATAACCGGATAACAATTATTGACAGTAATATATATTGTATCATGCTAGTAAGAATGAGGGGTTTGTTTGCACATCGATAGTAGGGATTTATGAGGATCCGAGGCCTTATGCCTCCTAAGTGTGGAATTTGAAAATTTGTACTGGCCATTACCGTTATCACCTTATAGGGTTGCCAGAGTTCTCATGCACGACAAATTACAATTACGTGTGCACCCGTGATTCTAATTTGCTTTGCATGGTCACTCATGGTTCCTCCTATTCGAGATAACATACCTTGCCCAGTACCGAGTGTTATCAATGATAAAAGCATCAAAGATGTATTCGTTATACCAAGAGTCAAATAACTAAAGTTGTACAAGAGATTCGGTTTAGGTAACAACGGGAATCAAGACAATTTGGCCTCTTTCCCTTCGTGGTTCTAGGTGTTTGGATGTCCAAGTCCGATTCTCTAATCGACCTGAATATCCTAGTTGTCCCTCATTTACTGCTCGGACTAGCGTAGAGGATAGGATATGTTGGGAATAGTAACAAGTGTGAGAGAGTTGGAAGAGTGAGGTATTGTTCTTTTTGTTTGTCATCATTATGCTTATCGCGTGCGTTAGAAACGAGTTTCGTGTTCCAATCATGGAATGTTTGATTCAATTCGTTGTTGCTTTCACTCCGCGATTGAAGGATCAAGTGTGAGCGTTGGTTGTGAGCGAGCGGGATTCTCCGCCCCTCTGCCAGCCGGTAATGACACACATGTCATACCCTAGTGTTATGTTTGCTCAGCAGTGTAAGGTCAGTACACCCGAAGGTTGTTTGCACAACAATGGTAACCGTGTAAAGAGTGTCTGTGCAATACTAGTGTTGTGTCTAAGGCTATAGTCTAGATGCGATGCAATCCTAGTTCTCTATAACCTGTGGCTCTGATACCAATCTGTCACACCCTCAATTTCCACGAACGGGGTTTTACCGTTAGGCGTGTGACATACCAGGATCTCAGACACAGTCATATCGAACGACACTATATGAATTTAAAATAAACATTTGACTTCATTCAACAGAACATAAACAAAGTTTACAATAGTGCGGAAGCATGTACAAAAGTTGTAAATCCATTACAATACTATTACAATAATCATGTTTAGACAAAATGTTCAATGCTGAAAATAAACTAGATGAATGCATGTCCTGAGTACATTTCCTGAAGCGTGCCTCAAAAGCTTATGCGTTCCTGTGACCTGAGAAAACATGCTAAAATGTGTCAACATAAAGTTGGTGAGTTCACAGGTTTAATCAACAAGAAATGTATTCGTAAGCGTTTCCATATTTTGCGTTTCAATGGTTTAGTACATAAAGCACATCGTTAGGTAGCTAGCCTATGTTCTTGTTACTTAGCGTTTTGAACCGAAGCTGACTGTTTACATCCTATTTGTGTTTCCACCACGTCTTAACCGACCGTGGCAATCGTATGTTTCGTCATGTCTCATCAGACCATGACAATGTGTTTTCCACCACGTCTTAACCGACCGTGGCAATCGTATGTTTGTGTTTCCACCACGTCTTAACCGACCGTGGCAATCGTATGTTAGGTCAATTTGGCACCCGTTTGACCTCCAATCAAGCTAGCGCGACTAGCCCGGGCGGGGTTTGTCAGACCCAGTAGTACTACTCAAAATTACCTCGCTAATCCCATTACTAACGGTTCGAGTGTGTCAGGACATGTTGTGTGTGTTTGCACTAGCGTAACAAGCGATATCAATATTACTACAACCATTTAAGTAAATGTAAGTCTGTTTGCATGTTTTCTCCCCCAAAAGGAAAGAGATGTAAAATAGGGGCCGTGAAACTCACAGATGATGCAGCAAGTTGTGTAGGATGCAAGTCTCCCAAGTATTGTTTTACGATGCGCTGTCAAACACCTATTGACAGTTGTGTTACGCGTTAATGTTGTGTTTAGCGTTAATAGACATGTTTAGTCGGGTCGGGTCGCATGGGTTCGGTCGTGGGTATCACACACACAAGCAGTCATAGACGTATTAGACTTCATGTAGATTTCAAATAGGTTGTTGATATTTGTAAACAGTTAGGTTGTTTCGAGTTGAAAAGCATATGTCTGTTGATTGCGTTGACTTTAATCTTTGTGATCAAGAAATGACATTTTTATTGATGTTAACTTATCGTCACACGATAGACACTTCGCACACCAGAAGGATTCACTCCAAATGACTCCAATCGCATAACAAGGCTAGACGCACGACTGGACACTTCATTCGCACGAATGGACCTTCAATCGTACGAATCAACTTCCCTCGTACGATTGAACCCTCATTCATACGACTCAGCCTTCAGTCGTACCACACATCACTCATTCACCCGAATCAATAACCAATCGCACGAATGAACCTTCATTCGTGCGGTTGGACCTTCAGTCGGGTGATACTCAGTCGCACACATTCATTCGGTTGACTCAATCGCACGCATTCATTCGGTTAACTCAGTCGTACGGTTTCATTCGCACGTCTCACCCCAGTCGCCCCGATCAATCGCACGATGGGACCGGTCGTATGACTCAACCGCACGATGGGACCAGTCGCATGACCCAATCGCACGGCTGGCCCAGTCGCGGACTGCAGCAGGTCGCGACTGCTGGGGGGTCGAACAGCCTTCGGCTGTCCCGTGCTCGGTTTTCTCACCATCAGAACTTCCAAAAACACTCTCCTAACATGTCTAAGGGTAATGCACACGCTGATTTGCCTCACACGCACCCCCACGACCACATGCATTCGGGTTGAACCCGAACACCGAATCACATACTTGCAGCAGTGAAACGAGTGATAAAATGGATGAAAATGGTCGCCTACCTGCTGGGATCGTGATTCCTCAACTGTGTGTGGCCTAATCGACAAAAACGAGCTCAATCGGGTGAATTTGGTGCTAAGATGTAAAGATGGTGAGGTAGAGAGCGTAGGAGAGAAAGAGAGGCAGATTGTGGTGTGTTTGGCTGGTGGTTGGGTATTTATACCCAGCCCCAGTTTGGCAATTGTCAGGTTTGGTCCCTGCACTTAGGTACCGAGTTCCCGAATTTGTTTCGGTTGATAACAACGTAGATGAGCGAGCTCTATTAATCAATAGGACTCCTCAGGTAACCTCGTTTTTGTGAATCCTCTACGAGCACCCGCGTTAGTATTTTATCACAATTTGTTTAACGATGTCCGTGGCGGTGTTTGTATACGTTTCAAGTATTTACGAGTACGGGTCAATGTTAACGACAACGGTCTAATTTATGTAAGTTTGAAATTACGGGGTGTCACATATGTATTCAATTACTGTATACGTTCGATTGAAGAAAATCCCGACGAAGAAGAAGCCGCGACAAGGGAGAAATGGTTCGAGGTGAAATCGTGGATGTATAATAAATAATTGCACGAAGCTTCCCCAACACGATATGGATCAATAGCCCTCTTAAATTGCAACAAATGTTGCTCGAACAGGTCCTTCGATTGAGTTGCAGGTTCGAAAGAAAATGGTATCGAATTGAGGTTTCTGTATGTTTTAGATTGAATTGAGAGTGTATTCATTAGGAACAGGTCGATGACTATTTATACTCGATTATTTGTATTAATTTGTGCTATAATGCCGATTTCGTGGGTGGGTTGGCCGAAAGCAAAAATGGTGGGTTTAGTGGACCATTATCGAACTTTTCCCCGATTAATGCGTGTATTATTGATCACTTGTCCCACGAGCATTTTGAATATGTGTGGTTAAAACCGCGGCCAAAAGGCCGGTTTTGGCTTCGCCGGAGCCGCGGCCGGCGGCGAGATCGGGGGGCGGAAAAAATCGAAGGGGACGGGCGGGTGGTTTGGGATTTTTAAAATTACAGAATTGGTCCCTGTGGTTTGAAAATTTATTATTTCATGTGTTAACCTTTTAAAACAAGTTTTAACATTACAAAACTACCCCCTGGACTTATTAAATTAAGTTTAATAATTTTTATAAATTATTTTTTTTTAATATATTTATTATTATTATGTTATTATTTATTTTAATATTATTATTTTAATAATATCATTATTATTATTATTGTTTATTATTTTTATTATCATTATAATAAATAATAACAAAATATAAAAATAAATTGTAAATTCTCGTAAATATTAAAAAAAACTTTCGGGTTGTCACATCATCCCCCTGTTAGAGGAATTTTCGTCCCGAAAATTAAGATGTACTGGCAACATCCTTGAACAGGTTAGGATACTTGCGCATTATTTCGTCCTCTCGTTCCCAGTGAACTCAGGACCACGCCGGGAGTTCCACCGAACTCTTACGATCGGAATCTTACTATGTTTTAGTTGTTTAACTTTCCGATCCATAATTTCCGAATATAATTTCGTGGTAAGGTGATGTCTAGAATACAAGATAAGACCAACAATGATAAGAAGGTTATCCGTCGGAATTTAAGAATCCCAAACGTCACCATATGAAACGATCTTAACGCATATCTTGTGAATATGTATTTCTCCTTTGACCAACCATCGGTCTAAAGAAATAATAAGCTATGCGAAGATCTTGGAATGAGTTCACGAAAATTGTTAAGAATATTATTAAACAGAAAAATGAATCCATCATTCAAAGTAACGATCGATGTTTTAACGTCATACCACGGTATACGAATATAGGTTAATTCCTCGACGTTTTGAGATAATGGGTCGAATTGAATTTTTAGTCAATCGGTCTATAATGCACCAATTGTATCATGACCTCTAAGATAAGAAACATTTTAGTTGAAAGGGAAGTTAAATAGAAGATCAATAGGATCGCGAAAGTTATGTCTTGTCACTTGTGAAGGTAAGACACTTGGACACATACCAAGTTACGTCTTTTCCTTTAGACCAAACCCATATCTACAAGTTACGAAGGTTATGAAACTTTATATCCACATTGCAATGAGGATAATAACGAGTCTTGTTGTTTAAATCCAAGATAAAATTTTAATGATTTTCAAGGTTAAGGATTCAAAAGCGATTCAAGAAGTGACGCGAACAATAGGAAAGGTATTTGTAAACATGTTTGCAAGGTAGCAATATCTAAGTAAGTTTACATACTTAGTTCAACAAACCATAAGCACAGTTGAGAATATTTGTATGACTAGAAAGTCATGAACATAAGTTGATAATATCTTCAGCAGAGAGATTGCTTAGGAAGGATACCATCGCACAATCACGTTTTAATGATATCTCAAAACGAAAGTCGATAGATTTAGGAATAATGATTCCATATAGCCAGGTCAAAACACGAGGATAAAGGGAGAGAAATCAATTTAAGAAGTTAAGTGCTCCAAGCTTAGAATAAAAATCAACCTAAAACGATTGGGTCTCCTTTCAGGTTCAGAGATTATGCTTTGGTTTGATAGGTCGAATCACCTCTCCTGAAGGACTATCTTGGTTTCCTTCTTCGATAACCAATTCATACGGTATTAAGTCTATGTCAAGGTCATGATCTTCGTGTACTTTTGTGTAACCTCTAATTATTACCATTGGTCATTTTAACAGAGTAAATAATTTCTAAACAACTAGGGTTAATGCTAAGTTAAAGAATAATTCCAAATGAATCCAAGCTTATTATCAATCCTGGTATTAAATAGATGTGTAACTATTGATGATAAGGTACGTACATGTAACAACATTAGTCTTGTCGAATATGGTTTGCTTCAGTCGTAAATGTATGACCGCGTGATGTATTACTTTGACTTATATGACCTTTATTTTCATAATTTAACTGTTCTTACTTTCTAGCTATAGCCATTTCCTAATTCTGATTGTTTCTAACTTGTCCTGGGGTCCTAATCGACCTAGGGCACACTTATAGTAATGGTCCAAAACTCCAACCTTCTTATGTCCCCGTTTAACATATGTAGCTTAATCGTCAACCAACATAGCTAGGTTCACAACATTGGCATTTAAAGAAAATCATCTAAACCATCAGAGAGGCTTATTCTACTAGATTTTTCCAGTGTCCTTCTTAATTCTATTTGGTCTAATGTCTAAGGTATGACATCAGTTTTATCACATTCATGGAGTTTGTCAGTATTAGAGCACGACCTAATCCTACCATTGCACGATTTTAGAATTACAATTCTAACTTTTGCATTTCATTCCTTAAGTAATAGTGCTCAATCACCAAGGCTTTGAACTCACCTCAATAACCCTATATATAGCATCACCGGTAGACTAAGAATGTGCTTAAACCAGTTACACGACATCCTAATTTTCCTTAACATCATCCCAAAGAATATGTACAATGAGTTCATCACTCTTCTATATTCCTGTAGTCCACTTCCATTCTAAGTATTCAATCAGTTCCTCAGTTACCGAAATACTAAGTGGAGGAATGTCTCTTAAAATGATTGGAAATACCATGAAGGCTCTAAGTAGGACAGGACTTAAGTAATAGCAAGTGTCAGTAATGTTTTGTACCCTTTACAAGGTCTTACTAGAATTATGATCCTAGCACCCTAGGGTATAGAATAGAAAACTTGTAATACTCATGATCGTTACTTCTCCCACGTCCACGTCCTCTTCTAGACATTCTTTAAATTACCAAATATCAAAAGCTATCAGTCGTATGAAAATAGACCTTTTGTCTTGAAATGAAAGGAAGAGAAATTCAAGGATTTAAAGAAACAGACAAGTAGGGAATCAGTCCGAATTCGTGGGATTAACACAAATGTCATGGTTTGAATTTCGTCTAAATTCAAGGTAAGGGTGAGCATTCCTACAAGTAGAATTGATAGATAGTTAGTGGTTATTTTATGAGGACCGAGACTTTCTTGCTCAAGGTGTAGGAATGATGACTTATACTGACTACAATGTTACCACCCGACCAGATTCACGGACTTAGCATGCACGACAAATTACAATTACGTATGCACCCGTAATGGTAACTTGCTTTTCATGATCACCCCGGTTCCTCCTATCAGGTTAACATATCTTGTCAAGTATGGTGGTCATCAATGGTTGAAGTACCAAATATGTATGTATTGTATCAGGGTCAATCAATCAAGGTATACGAAAGGATCAGTAAAGTTTGGGAGTCATTGACACGCCAAGGTAATTTGACCCATTTGCCTTAGAGCCTGTGTATTGACCATAGTTTATCACTCATCCCAGAAATCCCCAGGTAAGCATACCAGGTCTCGCAATGAGATATATGCGATATGCTTGCCTTAGCCCGAGGGCCTTTTGCCAGGAAATCCAGAATACAGGTGTCTATGTGTCACACAAGTTCATTTGGTTCATGGAATTCAAAACCTCGATAAGATTTTCATAGATTAGACTAAGGATTTGAACCCACGATGATAAGTTAAGTTTAGGAAGACTAGGAACAAGAAACTAACTAACTGTGTGAGTTATAGTCTAGTGTGTATGCAACCTAGTTCTCTATAACCAATGGCTCTGATACCAATCTGTCACACCCTCAAATCCACGTGCGGAATTCTACCGCGAGGCCTGTGAACAAATCAGGATCACAGTCAATAGTTACTTGGAACGACTCTATATGCAACGTTTAACATAACAAACCAAAGTTTAAACTTTATAATTCATGCGGAAGCGTTTAAACAAATAAAACAAACCCAAAATAAAAAGGTAAACAAATGTATCATTGTTTAAGCGTTAGGATGCATGCTTGACCCGTGTAGTGCTCCTAACAGCAGTCCAGATTAATGACCTGAGAATAGCATACTAAAAGTCAACACACGGTTGGTGAGTTCAAGAGTTGCGTTTAAACATAACAGTTTAACAAAAGTGTATATCAACCCAATGGTTGGTAAGTTCAAGAGTTTGCGTTTAATCATAACAGTTTAACAAAAGTGTAATCACCCAATGGTTGATTAGTTCAAGAGTTTGCAGTTAAACATCCCAGTTTAACAATAGCGTGTATCAACCAACGGTTGATCAGTTCAAGAGTTTACAGTTAAACGTCACAGTTTAACAATAGCGTATATTTAAGCATGTGCATTGTAATGGCTAGCTAGCCCATTCACAAATGATATTAAATAGTGATTTCGACATTGAAGCTGACTGTGTTATGTTTGCCTCCAGCCACGATGTTCTATCGTGACAAATGTTCATAGGACAAATTGCACCCGACTGACCTCGAGTCACACAGGTGGGGCTCGTCACACCCAGTAGTACTACCCAACTTTCCCCGCTATCCAATATTAACAATTCGAAAGTGTGAGGACTTTTATCATAATAAACAGCACTATATTAATATCCATACACATCTTAGATATATAAAAAGCGTTTGTAACATTACCAGTATGCTATCTCCCCCAAAAGAGTTTAATAAAATAGTGGGGCATGAACTCACCCAAAAGAGATTTAGTAAAACAGTGGGGCATGAACTCACCTTAGTCCTTGTGTGATGTTGATAAGCTAGTAAATTCCTCCTAAGGAATTATAATTCACATAAGTAATTAAGTACAATTTATAACCTAAATAAGTTAGATCTTGAACCTGGAGTCATTCGATCTAGGGTTTGGTTTTCTGAAATTCATTATAAACATTAAATCATTTAATCATTTTTGTTAATCTTTTATAATTAAGGATTTGCGTTTCATTAATTTAATAATGATTTTAACATATCATTATGTTAAAATGAATTTTAGACATATTTAAATACGTAGGTTTGTATTTAATTTAGTAAGATTTTATAATTAAATTTATAAAATCTAATGTGTATTTGTCTTATCAAATATGTAATGTTTACAAGTTTAATTAATCTCTACCTTATATATTTTATAAAAAAATAACTTGAAATAATGCTCGTAATAATTTATGAAATTATATAAAAATATCTTTATAATTTCCATAATTATCATGATACAATATCCAACAATGAATTTATAATTTAAATTATTATTTAGAGTCCATTTTTATAAAATGATTATTTATAACATTTATAAATAATATTTATAAATATTATTAAGATGTTTTGGTAAATAAATTTACAGAAAATAATTATATACTTTATAAAATAACCAAAGTTTATAAAAATTATTTTTATAATTTTTCAAAATTTTCTGTATTTTTATAAGTCTCAAAAAGGCTTTAAAAAAATATGTTGGTGGTCGGGTTCGAACCCGTGACCTCCAACCCAATTGCACACGCACCAAACAGTGAGCCAAGGGACTCACCCGCGGTAATATTGGTTTCCATTAGTTTTAAACTCTGTTTTCAATTTACCCACAAATCGTATGAACCTTAGTTCATAGATCGATCAAATTGAAGATCAATTCGACGTTGTTAATGATCTGTACCATAGGGCTTTTACTCCCTATGTTAAATCGAGTCTTCATATGTATTCAATTACCTGTATACGTTCGAATTGAAGAAAATCCCGACGAAGAAGAAGCCGCGACAAGGGAGAAATGGTTCGAGGTGAAATCGTGGATGATAATCAAATTAATTGCACAGTAAGCTTCCCCACACGATTATGATCAATAGCCCTCTATCAATTGCAACAAATGTTGCTCCGAACAGGTCCTTCGATTGAGTTGCAGGTTCGAAAGAAAATGGTAATCGAATTTGAGGTTTCTGTATGTTTTAGATGAATTGAGAGGTGTATTCGATTAGGAACAGGTCGATGACTATTTATACTCGATTATTTGTATTAATTTAGTGCTATAATGCTCGATTTCGTGGGTGGGTTGGCCGAAAGCAAAATGGTCGGGTTTAGTGGACCATTATCGAAACTTTTCCCCGATTAATGCGTGTATTATTGATCAACTTTGTCCCACGAGCATTTTGATATATTGTGGGGTTAAAACGCGGCCAAAAGGCGGTTTTTGGCTTCGCCGGAGCCGCGGCCGGCGGCGAGATCCGGGGGCCGGAAAATCGAAGGGGACGGGCGGGTGGTTTGGGATTTTTAAAATTTACAGAATTGGTCCCTGTGGTTTTGAAACTTATTATTTCATGTGTTAACCTTTTAAAACAAGTTTCAACATTTACAAAACTACCCCCTGGACTTATTAAATTAAGTTAATAATTTTTATAAATTATTTTTATTAATATTATTATTATTATTATTATTGTTATTATTATTATCATTATTAATATTATTATTTTTAATAATATCATTATTATATTATTATTGTTTTCATTATTTTTATTATTATTTATTATCATTAACAATAACAAAATATAAAAATAAATTGTAAATTCTCGTAAATATTAGAAAAAAATTTTCGGGTTGTCACATCTTCGTTGTATGGCTAAATTTTATCTTTAATTTCTATTGAGTTAATTATATATATAGATGGGCTAAATAGTTCGGGTAGAATAAGAAATTTGAGTACAAAGCAAAAAGAAGATACACGGGTTGCCTACTAACTTTAATTTTTATAACGTGATTGAGTATAGCTTAAACTCTAGTTAATTAATTTTTCTTTTAAATAACATGAAATATTAATACTTAAAGCTCTTATATCTTCATTAATTTCTCTTTTACACTAAGGTGAAATTCAGCTTTAATATCAAATTAGTTATAAAAATAAAATTAAAAACTAAACATGTTACTTTTTATTATTATTTATTTGCTTTTTGTTTTGTATCAAACATGTTACTTTATCCAAACCACAAAAACTACCTATGTTTTTAACTAATTGTTTTGTTTGAATTAGCAAAATATTCTTTTTAACATTTTTACTGTTTAAAAGAACATTATCTAGCCACTATTGCTAGTCTAAAAAAGAAAAATTTGAGTACTTGGTGAAATAGGTTTTTTTATAATAAATTAAAGCCATATGCTACAAGTTGTAACAATCCAAAGAATCCCACTACATCAGTCTTTTGACATTGCACAAAAGTTATTACATTACATTCAGCTAGCACTAAAATTGTTACTCTTAGTAGATTGGTAGAATTAATCCAACTATTTTAACTAGAACTACTATATATATTTTCAATTTCCTATTCATTCATGATCTAGCCTAGCACACCCGATCATGATATTCCACTCCTGAATCGACTCAATTATGATATTAAAAGATGGAACCTTTTTTCAATAAGGAAAGGAATTTTATTTCTTCTTTCACACCCATCTTAACAAATGTGGTTAGTAAGCTATCACTTTTGTTTTTTTATTTATAACAACTAGTTATTCATCAGCCGCGCTTCGCCGCGATGGTGTAAACTTGATCATCAAACAACACCAACAACACATCCAACGTCACCGCCATTGATAAACAAAAGTCTCACAGACCAAAGGAAACCAAATAAAAGGAACACTAGTCAACTCATATTTGCGTTCATTATCATCGATATAAACAAATCAAATTCCGAGAGGAGAAGCGAATTAAACCATCGACTCAGATTTACAATCATCATCGTCATTGGCACGCAACCATCGTCATAATCCCCTTCAACATAATCGTTACCACCATAAGCACAACCTCAACAGACAAAAGAAAGAAGCACAACTCAGGTCCACATTCATCATCATCGTTGCATAAGAAAGAGGCTCAGAGGCAGCCATGGCTGCAACCGGAGTTACCACGCCAAGTAGCGCCGTACCATCATCGCCAAAACAACCTCAAAGGCAAAACCCTAAACCAACCATCATTTTCACGTTGTAGAAAGCTGTCAGTTTATAAACCCCAAAAACAACCTTGATCATCAAAACCTAGCTCATCAGAGACATGCAAGTTTCCGTCTCCAATCGACCCAGATCTGCAACCACCATCATCGTTAAAAAATAAAGACGCCTCAGATGCCTCCATGGCTGCAACCGGAATTGCCTCGCTGGTGGGGTGGTCACCATCATCGGAGCTCAAAACGAAAACCATAGGAAATAGGGAGAGGGCGGAGGGGCACAGCAAAGAACCCGAACCCCCTCTGAGCAGTGGGATTAAGGGGAGAAACTGACTGAACGTGCTTGGGTTTGGCATAAATCCGAAGAGAACGGTGGTGGGGCGACGGTGGTGAGGTGACGGCGGCTCTGCGGCCACAGAACCAATACACCCCAACAACAACCGCCACAACAACCGTTTCACGGAGCAGAGGCGGAGCGGCAACACAAAGCCGGCGACCCCCAACACCCACAACCCACCAACTTCAGCTATAAAGACCATGCACGTTCCCGAGGAGAAATGAAAATACCGAAAAAAGCCCCCTAAACACTGTTCATCGCAGTGCTTTTTTCATATATAGGGTAATATAACTTCGTAAAGTATTTAAGAGTGAAAATACTCAAAATAGTTATTTGGTCCTATAGCTACTAAATGAATTATTAAACTATTCCATAAAATCCAAAAGCATCATGTGTTCAAATTTCGTCATGTTGACGTGATTTTACATGAATATTTCATTTATCTATTTAAAACTCAAATTAATAATCAATAGGATTTATATCATGAAAGCTCATAACAAAATTAGAAAAGAAAAAGAAAAAACTTCTACATCTTTGTTTGTTATTTTATTAAGGTAAAAAATTTAAAATAATAATAAGATAACTTATTTTATGTTTAAAACAAACAATTCTCATCGATGATATATTATGGGATTATTCACCCACGTGTACGGTTGTGGTCGATCACTATTTTTTTTTGGCTATTTTGGTGATTTCTTTTCGTCAAAATGGTTATTATATATGTAATTTTCCCTTTAACATATTGGAAAATAACTAAATAAGCACAAAGGGATATCACATGCGCGTGAGCATTTGATTGCTTATCATCAATCCCTACAAACATAAAATATTCACCATCAACAGGTTGTAGGTATCCTGTCAGTATCATTGGGTCATTGATGTATGAGTATATGACAACGACAGACTTAGTACTAGTTTTTCTTACGATTAAGTATTAGCTATGGAGTTATGATGTTATTGCTTCCTTTATAATAAAATAATTAAATCATTTTTTATTAGATTTTTAGGTTAGATATTTTAATGTAATAATTTGATTAGTCGACTAATATGATTTTAATATTATCAAACAAGTTAGGGTGCGGAGCGCACAGTATTTAATATTATAACTTACTGAAGGGTGATTGCCCCTAACCAGTGGGTTTTAAGGTGGCAACACCCCTTTGGTGGGGGTCGCGGCCCTAGTAGCGGGGCCAAGGGCAGAGCTTTTGACTAGAGTTGAACCGTTTTGTCAACTTGAATTTTTTTTTACTAAAAACATGTGTGTATATATATACATATACTAGCTTAGTTCCCGTGTATTACACGGAAGGTGGAGAGTTAATTATTAAATAACACAAACAAATAAACTAATTGTATTACACGGGTTTAAGAAAATAAAATTGATTAGTTGTTGATTGTTATTTATATAACACTACTTTAGTAAACCCGTGTATTACACGAGTTAAAAAATAAAATATTAATTATAATGAAAGTTTATGAAGTATAAAATAATATTTTAAAATAACTTATGATTAAAATTACATACGAGTAATAATTATAAGTAATAATTTAATTTTTATTTCTAAAAAAGTTTAATCATTTTTTTCCAAACAAACCGTATAAAAATATCATTTTTAAAAGTTTTTTTTATTATTTTTAGTTTTTAAAGAAGTTTACCTTTTAAAAACATCAATTTTAAGATATTTCATATTTTTAAAAATGTTTTATGTTTTACAAAAACTCTTATTTCATAAAAATTTATTTTCTAGAAATAATATAATAAAAAGACATCTTTTTTTAATATATGAAGAATATTTTTAATCTTAAAAAGATTAAATTATTTATTTAATTTAGGTAACTATTTAAGAGAAGAGAAGGGGGGAAAAACAAACTTAGGGAGAGGGCAGACTATTTTCCCCTCCCCATACACTCATTTCAACTAAAGAAAGAACACAAGAGAGAAAGAAGAGGCGAAGAAGAGAAAAAGAAAGAAAAGTGGTGATTCGGGCTCAAAATTCGTCGTGTAGCTAGTCCAAACGAAGCTCTTCATCTTCTTCTTGTTTGTGTGAGTTCTAGGACCCCTTATTTACTTGTTTTCAACTGATGTTTGGGGCTGGAACACATCTAAAATCTATTTTCGGGTTTTTGGATGTTTAACCCGTGTATGTATGTATGTGTATGCGTATGGTGCGTTTAGGGCTTGATTTCGGGCTTGGATAGGCTTGAATAGGGTCAAGATATGTTTCCCTATGGATTAGAAGGGTTGATTTGAGCTTAAATGAGGTTTGGAAGGGTTTGAAGGCCGAATGTCGCGGCTGCAGTTCGGGATGAACTTCAATCGCTGCCCAGCTAGGGCTAGGCGACTGGAGTGCCAATCGCACGACTGAGGGACGACTGAGATTCAATCGCAAGAATGAGGCTCAATCGCACGACTGGAGATCCAGTCGCACGACAGGTCATACGACCGAGAGCTCAGTCGCATAGGTCCATTCGCATGGCTGTTCAATCGCATGACTGAGGGTTCAGTCGCATAGGAGCTCATTCGCATAGTGTTCATTCGCACGATAGAAAGTCCTTCGTACGATTGGGTGTTCATCCGCATGGATGCTCATCCGCATTGGTCCCAATCGCATAGTGTTCAGTTGCATGGAGGCCATGCGACTGAAGGGCCCCAATCGCCCAAGAAGGGCTGTTGTGTACGAGGAGAGATATGGTTCAATTACTGTCCTCCGGGAAAAGAGCAGAGGGTAAATAAAGGTGTGATAGTTCCGTAAGTACGAGTGAGACGGTCGTCGAGACCTTAGAAGTGATGTTGGCATGACGATGATAGAGTTGCATGTTTATGCATGATGCTTGTATGTCAAGTATGATGTGGCCCTATATAATGCTGATGACTGATGACTTGTAAATGTCGATGCTCCTTGTATCGATGTATGTTCATCTTTTCCGTAGTATGTTAAGTATGGTGTTGCCATGTTAGATGGTGATGACTGATGATTTGTAAATGTCGAGGTTCCTTGTGTTATACGTGTTTATCTTTCTGGGGCCTTACGTGTTATGATTAATAATTGTAATGAAAATTATGTAACGTAAAGTGAAAGATAATAAAAGAGGAACATGATGAATGAATACGTGCACTAACGTATGAATAGACGAACGTAAAGCTAGTGAGCATATGTATGAGGTGAGCGACTCTTTGTCGCAACAGACTCGAATGAGATCTCTGTCGTGTATCCCGATGCTGTGTCAGTCTTCGGACATGAATCGGGGGTTTGTATAACAGGCCCCGGCACTGTATCAGTCTTCGGACATGAGTCGGGGGTATTGCATGGGATGAGATAGTGAGGTGAGCAACTTTGTGTTGCAACAGACTCGGATAGAGTTCAATCCCGGTGATTGACTCGAACGGGATCTTTGTCGCGTATCCCGGTGCTGTGTCAGTCTTCGGACATGAGTCGGGGGTTTGTGAGCAGGCCCAGGCACAACATCAGCTTTCGAGCATGAGTCGGGGATATTGCATAAGACAGGATCTAATTGGATGAGTAGAGGATCACATGCTCCGGTACTGTGTCAGTCTTCGGACATGAGTCGGGAGTAGTGCGTGAGAGTGAGATGAGACGAATGAGGGACGGATCGCGTGCTCCGTACTGTGTCAGTCTTCGGACATGATCGGGGGTTTGTGAACAGGCCCCGGCACAGTATCAGTCTTCGGATATGAGTCGGGAGTATCGCGTGAGTTAATGAATAAGAGAGATAATTATGAAAGAAAGAAAGTATGAAACGAACGAAAGATAATGAACGTAATGAAAGCTAAAGAATGAATGAATGAAATAATGAACGGAAGGAACATATGGCATGAAACTGGCATGAAACGGGATCCTTGTCACTCGACCTCAGTAATCATGGCTGTGTGCTATGAAGAGGGTAAAGTGTGACCGGATCCAGATAGAAGTAAAAGACGGAGAATGAATGGAAGTTAAAGATAAAGATGACGAGAAAAGATGATAATAATGATATTATCTATGTGTATGTACGTATGATGTGTGTTCACATACGAAAGTATAGTATGATTTCGAAAGAAGTGAAGAATGGTTTTAACGAAACGAAAGTATTTATTTCATATAAAACTGGAACTCACTCAGCAACACTGACCTTTGATGTGTTTTCCAGTTGGCAGGTATGTTGTTAAGGATGGCACGGGGCGGCTACTCAGTTCGTTGGATGGCATTCCTGCGTTTAATGTTTTTGCAATATAATATGATAGAAGATATTTTGTAATAGGCAAATGTATTATGTTGCACGCATTTAAAACAAAATGGTGTTTTAGAGGATTTGGATAAACGGGATTACTTAAGGAATCCTCTTAAAAGAAAGATAATGTTTTTAATGTTTCCACTGCAACGATCTCTATGTAATGTAATGAAAACATATGTTTTATGTGCAATGAATGACCAACTGTGAGGTGCCCGGGAACGGGGCCTTACATATTTCATAAAACAGCACAAAGTTGTGCTGTATTTCATAAAACAACATAATTTTGTGCTGTATTTTATAAAAAATAGCACAATTTGTGTAGTTTTACGTCAAAAAACACAGTTTTGTGATGTATTTCATGAAAATAGCACAAAATTATGTTATATTTCATGAAAATATCACAGATTTGTGCTGTTTTGCATTAAACAGCACAGTTTTGTGCTGTTTTTGTCAAATAGCACGGTTTTATGTGGTTTTAGTAACATGTTCTATGTTGTTTTACTTCAAAACAATAAGGTCTCATGTGTTGTTTTTGTGATGCATTATGCCAAAATATCAAACAACATATAAGCAACACTTTCTTTACTATTTAATGTTCACTATTTTGTGTTAATATAATACGTTTTGTGTTGTATTGCTTTAATACAACAATCTATGTATTGTTTCGTTTCGTTTTTAACAAAGAAGACGTTTGTGTTGTATTAACTCAAATATTTGTGTTTTTAAACGTGTTGTTTTATCACAAAACAACATAATTCTGTTCATTTACCGCACAATCTAGCACTTAAAAATTTGACACAATTCAACATTTAAAATAATTCAGCACAATCAAGCACGTTAAAAAATAAAGCGCAATATAGCATATAAAAAATCTAGTACATTACATTCGAATTTGTGCTGCATTTTGATAAAATACAAAATGGACTAATGATGTGTTTTAGAAACATAATGCCCTTTAACCCTAATTTGAAGAGTGCCACGTGTAATCTCCTTATTTCTTCTTAGCCTACTTAGGCAAAACTTATTTTTTATTTGAACATCTACCTATATATATATATATATATATATGTGTATATATGTATATGTATGTGTATATATTATATACAGACATATACATCTACATATATATATACATTATATACATATAGATACATATATACATACATATATATACGTATATATACATATATATACATATATATATACTAATATATATATCGTATATATCATATATACATAAATATACGTATATATACATATACATATATATACATATATATATATACACACATATATATATACATATACATAAATATATATGTATATATATGTCACACCCCAACCTTGACGGCGGAAACGTCAAAGCTTCCCAATTGCATAGGAATAACCAATCCATGCCAATGATAACATCAAAGCTTCCCAATTGCATAGGAATAAGGTTGACGTAGAACTCGTGTTCGTTAAGGCTCAAGGTACAATCACGTATTATGACGTCAACGACGATAGCCTTCCCATCAGCAACTTCGATCGTGAAGGATCTTTCCAGATTAACACGCGGTTTAGAAAGTATAGGCTCGAATTCCAAGGACACGAAACTCCTATCCACACCTGAATCAAACAATACAGATGCATAATGACTATTTACAAGATACATACCTGTTTGGTAATAACCTATTATTGGTATGATGAACACAAAGATAGGAATCTTTATAAGACAAGAAATGATTTAAAAGGAATTTAACAACGTACCTTCACCACGTCGTTGTTGGCTTGAGCTTGATTGACGTTGATGTTGAAAGCCCTTCCACGAGCCGGTGGCACAGTTCCCGCATTGCGAGGACATTGCGAACGAATATGACCAGGCTCGCCACAGTTATAGCAGCTTCAGTTGGTAAGTATTACAGTGTTGTTTGGTGCACAAAGACAGTAGCCACCAAATGGCCATACTTTCCACACAACGAGCAGACCCGGCATGGAATGTTGCTCGAGTGATGGTACTTGCATATGTTACACATAGGATATGGACCAGCATAAGCTCTAGCCACGGAGTTTGATTTGCAACCACCATTTGTTTTTAGGAGCGTTTGGGGCGGTCACAGCGTAGTTGCGTGTCGGGGTGAATTTACGCTTCTTGTTTTGGGAAGATGACTCGGCCCTTACCTCCTTTATTGCCTTGGGTGTCACCTTCGCAGTAGACTTGGAACCCTTTGCCGACATAGTACCAGCTCTAATATGATTCTCGATGAGCTGCGCGGTGATTGTAATTGCCTCCTCCAAATTGTGGGCTACTACCCACCACGGCATCTTGAATTTGAGGTGGCACCCCCTTGATAAATTTCTCAATGTTACGGGACACGGTGTCCACCATGTGTGGTAGAAGCATACTCAACTCATGATGCCGGGTGGAATAGGCCAGGTGATTTCAACCATCTTGTTTGAGGTTCCAAAATTCCTCCTCTAGCTTTTGCAACTTGCTCCTCGGGAAATACTTTTGGATCATGATATCCTTAAATTCCTCCCAGGGCAATGCCAAAGCAACTTCAGTCCGCCGGTTTCTCTTTTCACAATTCCACCACGTTAGTGACCGTTGTTGAAGGACACTTGCAGCATAGCGAACCTTGAACTCATCGGGGCACTCGCTAACGATGAAGGTGTTTTCCATACTTTCAAACCACTCGAGAAGTCCAGTGGCGCCTTCTTTTCCACTAAAACTAGTGGGTTTGAACGAGTTGAAATGTTTGAACATGCAAGTACGATTGTTCCCTTGTTGGTTCTTGCTATTCTCTCCATGAGCACCGCTATTGTTCCCTTTAGTGTTGTTGTTGCTATTAGATATTAGGGTGCTATTAAGTTCAGCAACCATGGTTGGGAGCACAGTAGCCATTAGCCGGGCGATCATTGCTGCTGGTTTACGGTCGGAACTTCCACTCTTTCCTGATGACGAGACATGCTAGATACAAAATGAGTTAGTTACGGGAATGAAGATAACAAATGATAGTAGTTAAAATAAGAATAAGCTAAGAGTTGTAAGGCATGCGGAATGGTTCCATTTGGTAATGCATTACCATTTGGAAACGTTGACACGTCAAGGTAAATTGACCATTTGCCTTAGAAACTTGTGTATATCGACCATAGTTTATCACTCATCCCAGAAATCCTCAGGTAAGCATAAGTAGTCCTGTAGGATTTATGCGAAATACTTACCTTAGCCCAGAGGCCTTTTGCTAGGAAATCCAGAATACAGGTTTCTATGTATCATACAATATTTCTTAGGTTCATGAAATCAAAACCTTGATGAGATTTATATAGATTAGACATAACGTCTAAAGATCCAAGTCAAAGCATAAGTATACGATTCCACGTGTCGTCGAGAATAAGATTAAGAGGTTTCATGTTCGGGGGGGGGGGGTCAAAGACTCCAAGATAAGTTTAGGAAGACATGTAACAATGTTTAGGCAATCCTATGCTAAGGCATCAAATTGCACATAAGAAGGCATAGCATTATGTAGCATGCAAACAATATAATTTACAAGAGAAATATAATTCTATAAGGTTCATGCATATGCTATAGTCTAGGTCACCATTTCTAATAACCTAAATCCTATAGTTATGGGCTCTGATACCAATCTGTCACACCCCAACCTTGACGGCGGAAACGTCAAGGTGTGAGGGTTAAGATCGTCCACAACCAATAACGCTATTAATAACCCAAATATATATTAATCATAAGTGCCAATTGTACCATTATAAACATAAGTCTCAAAGAAAGTGAATAACATAACATAAGATGTAACAAGCCAATTTATTTCATTTATTTAACTAGGTCCATTCCTAGATGTGAAAGCACTCAAGATGCCAATCAAACTTGAGCATTTCCTGAAACATGTTAAAAATAAAAGGTCAACAATAATGTTGGTGAGATTTCCATAGTTTTCAATACAGAAGTATATAAAAATGGCAATTCATGTTGTAAGTTAGAGAAGAAAGTAATTAGGGATGTAAGACAGAATGCACAATCAAACCTTGACAAACTTTACAAGTCTCAAACGTTTACAAGTATATACGATTAGCTACGTGTACTTGGATCAACCAAGCAGGCTTGTTAGGCCCATAGATCTATGACGTCACCAGGCTAGCAATAGTTAATGATTGTACATATATTCGACATTACATGGTAGCTATAAAGGTCAACTAACCACAACATACAGGTGAAATGCCATAAGTTTACAAGAATCAAACGTGTTTACAAGTGTAATGTTTATAATGTAACATGTTTCACCCCAAAGTTAAAAATAATAAAAGGGGTATAGAAATACTCACTTGGTAAATAAGTTTAAGGATGGTGATTAACAAGAATTAAGATAGGTGTCGTTCCAACGTAAAACGTCACAAGGCACCTAATTATACATACATATTTACAAGATTAAAGTTTAATTATAGTTTAATGAATTAACGAGAACTAGGGTTTCAATTTGGTATTTGTCAATTAATTATTTTAACAAAATGGAATAAATTTATATTTCTTGGAAATATATATATTTATATTTTATTCAAAGATGTGGAAAGAAACGATTATAATTATTTAAAAGGTTGTATATAAAGTTTAAACATAATTTTATAACTAAAATTTATTACTATTTAACAAAAATAATTGAAAAGGAATATCTGGTCCAATGATAACTGACTATTATTATTTCAATCAAAAAATTTTATTCAAACAAGCTTTGTTAAAATGTTTTATTAATAAAACCATTTTTATTTAAACTTAGAAAAATTACAGAAATATTGGAGGTTTTTGAAAATATTTGGAATTTATAAAAAAATTTTTATATATATTAAAAATTTTCTGAAATTTGTTTTAGGCTAAAAAGCCTTTAAAAATAAAACATGCGGTGCCCGGGTTCGAACCCGGGACCTCATGTTAGGGGGATAGTGTCTTAACCAGTGAACCAGGGCCTACAGCCGCGATATAAGTTGGGTTTTAAATCTTAAAAACAGTTTTCAAGAAATCCCCAATTCTAGATAAACCCTAGAATCAACATCGATCTAATTGAACCTAATTCCATTGTTGATAGTGATATCAAACATAGGGCTTCTGTTGATTATGTATATTCGGTTCACAAGCCCAATGTAATTACCTGTTTGATGTTGTTCTGGACGATTTGAGGTTCGAGTGAAGTTTTCGGCTGTTCTTGAGTGGAATTGCAATACATGTATGTTTTCAGATGAAATTGAAGGTTCAAAGAGTTTAGGAACCTTAATTTTTTTCTATTTTATAGCCCCAATTCAATTGTTTTATTGCTCAATGGCTATGGGTTAATGTCGGGTGGTTTCAGGTTGAATTGAATGAGTTTACGACTGTTTCAGATGAAATTTACCTCATCATTATCTTCGAAATGATTGCACCAACGTTCATGTTCTTTTAATTTCAATAATATTGATCTTTAATGAAATAACCGATTGAAACTTGAATGAGTCTCGGTTTCGAACCGAAAACTTGATGAAATGGTTCCTACTTCGAATTGATCTTATCTTCAGTTTCAAATCCAACAATCGAACCGATTAGTTACAATTTTTATGTCAAAAATTGGGTTTTTATGGGGTTTATGTGGTCGTCGGACTCTCGGCCGGAGGGCAGGAGTTCTTGGCCGAAAAAAAAAAAACGGGTTAGGGGGGTTGGGTTTTAATTATTACACTTTGCCTCCCCGAGTTTTATAAATTAATATTTCAGCCAAGTTTAAGTTTTGTTTTAAAATTAAATTTGCAATTTAGTCCCCTGAGGTTTCTGTTTTATTATTTTATGCCCTAGGCATTTAATCACAAGTTTAAAATTTGTAAGACTTATTTCTTGTTTATTAAATAATTTTAATAAGTGTAAAAATTATTTATCATTATTTATCATCTTATTAATCATTATATTATTTTATTGTTATTATTATAATCCATTAGTAATGTCTTTATGCTCAATTTAGTAGTTTAAATTATTAACTTTAAATAAAATAAATAATTAATGTAACCAAAGAATCAAACATAAACAATCCACAAGTTTTAAAATGCCAACAGTAGCCCTTACAAGAATAAACAAAACTAACTTTTAATTATCCAAAAATTCATGAGGTTACAATATATATATATATATATATATATATATATTGTATATACAACGTATATATATATATGTATATATATGTATATACATATAGATATATACATACATATAACATATATATACATATATATACGTATATTATACTTATACATATAATATATATAGAATATATACATATATATACGTATATATATACATATATATACGTATATATATTATATATATACATATATATACATATATATATATATGTATATTATGTTATATGTATATATATTATATATATGTTTATATATATGTATATATGCATATATAATGTATAATGTGTATATATATATAGATATATAGATATACAGATATTGTAAGACCTCCTTTACCAGGGGGACCTTACAGTTGGTCATTCATAGCAAAACATAGATTTAAAACAATCCTTACTATATATGTATAAATAACTATCGCAGCGGAAAATACGGTAATTTCAATTCATTACAATGTAGACAAGTTAAAATATAAACATTGTCTTTAAACATCAAACTATTCAAAAGTTCTCTTAAGTTCTTCTTATCAGGGAAGCCAGTCTTTATGTGCCAAGAAGCTTCAATTTCCATGCTCCCATCCGGAGGCTCTAACTTTCACCTGTCAACTGAGATGCATACAAAAGTCAGCTTCGCTGAGAATTCTAGGTTTTCTGTTAAATAACTTCCTTAGAAAAGTAATAGCTTTAGCGGTTAACAATAATCAACATCTATCAAACATCCATACACACGGGCTATTTCTTTATCGATACTTTATCATTTCTTGTTATTTATTTCTCTTCTTTATCCGTCAATTCTCTGTCACAATCGGTGCCTAGGCTCGCCGAGGACTTTACCGACATGCCAAATAAGGACTTACTGTCGTACTCGATCAGGCCATTATTGTCATGCCAATTCAGGGCTTACAGACCCGCCTGTCGAGCATTACTTATCCACTTTATCCGAGCGAGGGCACACGAATGCAACCCTCTTTAGCCATTGCTTGCAAGTCTTTACTTTATCCCTTGCCTGCAGGACTTTACTTGCAAACATTTACTTTGGAAAATTTTATTTTCTTGATAAAAGGTCTTAAAACCGTCATCATAAAAGTATGTATTTAGTATGCATATCACCCCAAAACATTGAAAACGGGTAAAGGAGGGGTCTAGAACTCACCTGAACTTGTCCAAGTAGCTTAAATTCTAAGTCACTCAAGCTATAGCCTGAATACTCTAGCTACACGAAAGTTAATATGCAAAAAAGTCATTTTCTTCATAGTTTCGCCTACAGTTTCGCTGGTAGTTTCGCTGCCAGTTTCGCTAGTAGTTTCGTCGCCAGTTTCGCTGGGCAGCACTTTTGCTAGTTTCGCTAGAAAGATTCGCTGCTTGAGCGCCCAACTTTCATTGGAATTTCCTAGTTTCGCAATGTCTATAGGTCAGCCTAGTACTTAGCGAACTTATCAGCGAAACTGTAGTTCGCTATAGCGAAACTGTAGTTTCGCTAGGATTCTCCTAGTTTCGCTGGATAAATGCACAGTTTCGCTGGATGAATACTTAAATGCGCTGGATCGGGGCCCAGTTTCGCTGGATGAATAAAACTAAGAAACAGCCCGTTTTTAACCAAAATCTTAACTTTTTTACGTCCAAATCCTTGGTTTACCTTCCATGAAACCAAATCTAAGCTTTTTACACGTTTTCATACGTAAAAATTTGACCTTATGTGTTTCGTTTCTTTGAACTTTTCAAAACCCCAAAACCCTAGAATCCGGGTTTGATCTACAGATGTTCTTAGAGGTTGATTCTTACCTTGTTTTGTTGCTATTTCCTTAGTTTTTGATGCTCCAAACACCCAGCTCTTCAATCCTTCAATCTTCCAAGCTTAAATCTTGAGTTCTTCCCACTTTCTCTCTCTACTTTCTCTCTCTTCGAAATGGTGGCTAGGGTTTGAAATGGTGGAATGGATCTGATCATGCATGGTTTAAGGGCTGATTAGGGCCCTTAACCCACCAAGCCTAGCCCATTAAGGCTAATTTACCCATAGCCCACTAATTTACCCCTTTATTTCTTAAATTAACCCTTAAAAGCCCATTATTATTAAATAGCCTGTTTCGCGAAATCGGGGCGTACAAGTCTCCCCCTTATTTAGGTTTCGTCCTCGAAACCTGACTCGTCATTAACAGATCGGGGTATTGACGTCTCATTAAACAGATCGGGGTATTGACGTCTCATTAAACCAGGTGGCATCCGACCCCTTCGGTGTTTCAATTGCACCTTGACTTGTTTGACTACTTTATTTCTCAATTGTTTTTCCTTCCGGTCAGTATGGCCACTGGTTGCTCTACATAGTTCAGCTTCTCGTCACTTCGATGTCATCTAAAGGCACGACTACCTCGTCCGGTGCTAACATTTCCTCAGTGGACACATGAAAGGTAGGGTGAATCCCACTCAATTCTTCTGGAAGGTCTAGCTTTCGGCTACATCCCAACTCGTGCTAGTACCTCAAAGGGTCCAATAAACCTGGGACTCAGTTTCCCCCTCTCCTAAATCGGATGATTCCCTTCCATGGCGACCTTTAGCATTACCCTGTCACCCACACTAATTCTATTGGTCTCCTTCTTTTATCGGCGTATGACTTTTGTCTATCTTTTGCAGCGTTCATATACGCCTTGATTTCTCCAACTTCTCCGTTATGGCTTCCACGACTTCTAAGCTTCCTAGCTCCTTCTGACCGATATCACCCCAACGAATAGGAGTCTGCACCGTCGGACCGTATAATCAATATTGGGGGCATCTTAATATGGCGTGGTAGCTGTTCTATAGGGAACTCTGCTAGCGGCAAATGATCATCCCAGTTACCGCCAAATTCGATATAACGCATGCCGAGCATCCTCCAGTGTCTGGATCGTTCTCCGATTGCCATCGGTCTGCGGGTGGTATGCGGTACTAACATGTAACCTCGCGCCCATTTCTTCGTTGAAATTTCCAAACTTTGAGGTGAACCGCGTATCTCTATCTGAAACAATCGATACGAGCAACCATGCCGCGCCAACAATTTTCGGAAAAACAGTTCGGCTAGCTTTTCTGAACTAATTGCTTCCTTGATTGGAAGTAAATGCGTACTCTTAGTCAGTCTATCAACTATCACCCATCTCGCGTCGTGGCCTTTTGTCGTGCGTGGTAATTTAGTGATGAAGTCCATGGTAACATGTTCCCACTTCCATTCTGGCACTTCTAACGGCTGAACATAACCATAAGGTCTTTGGTGCTCAGCTTTCACTTGTAGGCACATTAGACATTTATTTACATATGCAACCACATCTCTCTTCATTCAGGCCACAATAGTCTTTCTTCAAGTCGTGGTACATCTTATTTGCTCCTGGGTGTATTGAGTAGCGGGTCTGTGCGCTTCGTCCATAATCCTTTCTCGCAAGTCGCCATGCCTCGGAACCCATATCCTGCCGTGAAAGGTCTTAACACCAAGGTGTTCTCTACCAGTTCATCCACCTTTCCCACCATCCTTTCCTTCTTTATTTGTTGCTCTTTTAAAGCGTCCATTTGAGATTTGCTTATCATCCTCAACATCTGGGGTCACTACTAGTTGGCACGCCTTCACCCGGATTGGTTCATATCCCTCCTTCCGGCTCAGGGCATCGGCTACCACATTTGCCTACCGGGTGATAATGGATTTCACAGTCGTAATCCTTTATTAGTTCCAACCACCTCCTCTGTCTCATATTTAGGTCATTTGCTCAAAGAAGTATTTCAGACTCTTGTGGCCGGTAAATATGGCGCACTTAGTTCCATACAAATAGTGTCTCCATATCTTCAATGCGAACATACTGCGGCAAGTTCCAAATCGTGAACGGGTAATTAACCTCCGTGTCCTTTAGCTGTCTGGATGCGTAAGCTATAACCTTTGCTCTTTGCATTAGCACACAGCCTAACCCGCAGTAAGAAGCATCGGAGTATACCGTTAGGTCTTCATCTCCCTCCGGTAGGGTTAGCACAGGAGCTTTAGTTAGTCTATTCTTCAACTCCTGAAACGCATCTTCTTGTTCTTTCCCCAATCGAACACCACATTCTTCCTCATTAACCTTGTTAACGGGGAAGCTATCTTTGAGAAGTCTTTGATGAACCTTCTATAGTAGCCAGCCAATCCCAAGAACTAAGGATTTCGGATGGCGTCCTCGGGTATTCCATTGCGTAACTGCCTCGACTTTTGCTGGATCAACCATAACTCCCTCGGAATTTATAACGTGCCCTAAAAACTGCACCTCCCATAGCCAGAAGGCACATTTAGAGAACTTCGCATATAGTTTCTCCCTTCGTAAAGTTTCTAACACCTCCTTGATATGACAAGCGTGGTCTCCCTCATTCTTGAGTATATCAAAATGTCGTCAATAAAGACTATCACTGATCTGTCCAACATCGGGCGACACACGCGATCATCAAGTCCATGAATGCCGCAGGAGCATTGGTTAGCCCGAAAGACATAACCAGAAACTCATAGTGGCCATAGCGCGTTCGGAAAGCCGTCTTTGGGATATCTTGCTTCCTTACCTTCAGTTGATGATACCCAGATCGGAGATCTATTCGGGAGAACCAGCTTGCCCCTTGCAACTGATCAAACAGATCGTCTATCTGGGGTAGAGGGTATCGATTCTTCACGGTCAGCTTATTCAACTCCCTGTAATCTATACACATCCTCATGCTGCCATCCTTCTTCTTCACAAACAGCACTGGAGCGCCCCATGGAGAAATGCTGGGCCTAATGAATCCTTTATCAAGGAGTTCTTGCATTTGTGACATGAGCTCCTTCATCTCGGAGGGAGCTAGGCGGTAGGGTGCTTTGGCAATGGGTTGGGCTCCTGACAGCAAGTCAATCTGAAACTCTATCTCTCTATCCGGCGGTACTACAGGCAGATCCTCCGGGAATACGTCAGGAAAGTCCCGCACCACGGTACATCGGACAACTCCTTCGCTTTATCTTAACATCCTTGATATACGCTAGATAAGCTCTGCACCCTCGCCTCATACATTTCTCCGCCTTGATCATGGAAATGATCCTTGGAACCTTACAATCATTATCACCGTAGATCGTAACCGGACTACCATCTGGAGCCGTCAATCGGATCATCTTTTGCTGGCCTACTATGTTAGCATCATGGGTAGCTAACCAATCCATCCCTAGTACGACATCGAAACCTCCTAAGGGCATGGCAAACAATTGTGCAGGAAAGTAATGACCTCCTAGTTTAATGTGGCAATCTTCTATCACTCTGATTATTCTAATGGACTTACCATCGGCTGTCTCTACTTCGAAGGCATCATCTATTTCCTTAGTTTGGGCATCTAGTGTAGCACAGAAGGATACAGATACAAAACTCTTACTGGTACCACTATCAAATAATATGGAGGCACAGACATCATTGACAAGGAACGTACCTGACACTACGTCCGGGTCTTTCCTTGCTTCCTTCTTGCTCATGGTGAAAGCCCTTGCCCTGACCTTGGACTTCCATCCTCCCCCTTGTCATTATCCTTGCTTGTTCCCGAGTTCCCTGGCTTAGCTTTCCTGCAATCCCTGCTGTAGTGCCCCGTCTCATGGCAGTTAAAGCACTCGTTCACTTCCGGGCACTCTCTAGCCATGTGACCCGTTTTCCCGCACCGGTAGCACCCAGGGCTACCCATTCGGCACTCCCCGGGATGCCTCCTCCCACACCTTCCACATTCCTTAACTTCCCCAACCCCCTTCACAATCGCTTGTTTTGCATCCACTCTTGCTTCTTGCCTCCCGGTTGGTAGTTACCACTTCCATACCTCTTCCCATTATTATTCCAAACTTTCCTCGTCTCACCACCGTCACTGGCCTGCGGTGATCGTACAACCTTCCACTGAGGTCCACTGCCAATCTGAAGGTACCAGGTCGGGCAGTGACCATGTCCTTACGAATGTCCAGAGGCAACCCTTGTATGTAGCTCTTGATCCTCTTGGATTCGGGAGTCACCAAGTCAGGCACCAGACGTGCCATTTCATTAAATTTCGTGGTGTATTCCTGATGCGTCATGTTTCCAGCCTCCAGACTCACAAACTCTTGTTCAATCTTGTCAAGCTCCCTTTCCGGGCAGTACTCCTCTATCACCAACCTCTTCATCTCGCCCACTTCATCCTCTCAATAGCCTCCTCTCCGTAAGACTCAGCAATGTTATTCCACCAACACAGGGCTGGATCCAAAAGGGAATGGGAAGCAAACTTCACCTTTTGGTTTTCACGACACTCACCGATCTTCAGTACGGCCTCCATTTCCTGATCCAACGCTGGGCAGTGGCAGCGTTACTAGTGCCATCAAATGTTGGGGGCTTACACTTCTGAAAATCCCGTAGCTGCACCCCTTCGCCCTCTCTTCCACCTCAGGACCATCATGGTTACCCAGACGATCTCCCTCGTCGCTCAACTCCTCAGTCTTGACCGCCCTTTTCTTATCAACTTTTTCTGAAGCCGTACTCTTCTTACTGTCGCCCTTAACCTGCTCCACAAATTTCGCAAGCAGAGCGGGCATTACTCCAGATAGGACCTGGTGCACCTCTTGGGCAATAGCTTCCTTTACTGTTTCTTTCAGTTTTGCCTGATCAATGGTAGGCCCCTCGGCTCTCGTTTTTAACTCAACCTCCTCCTCCTTAACCGGTTCGTCAACTGGTTTTCAGGTTGACCTTTTGGTCGGTTTCGCAGTCTCACTTGCAGTTTCTTTTGCCTTAGTAGGGGGCCTTCCCCTAGTGCTTCTCCGGGTGACCATAGCTGGAACTGCTTTCTTTGGTGCCATTCTCTCTACTTCATATAAGATTCAGAATGTCATATGGTCTTTCAAGGCAAGTTCAGATCATGACAAGTTTTGTAAATTTTTAATAACAGTGGCCAGTTGTGATTAACTACTTATAGAACTTCTCATGCCCTAAACTTTCCTTTCCTGGACCACACTAACACTAGAACCTACTATACCTATTCTATGCACGTATAGGTCACATAATTTCAGATAGGCATCACAGATAACATTATCATACCCTACCTCGACTCTTAGCTTAAATAAGAGGGCACTACCCACTAGAATAAAACTTATAACATATTTGTTACCTCTCGGCATGGAGCTTCTTAAGACTGGCATCCTTAACACTTGGTCTCATTATCTGTTTAAGTTTCGGTTTATAAAATAATTTTCCCAAATCTCTTAAACATTGGCTCTGATACCAACTTGTAAGGCCCTCCTTTACCAGGGGGACCTCACAGTTCGTCATTCATAGCAAAACATAGATTTAAAACAATCCTTTACACATATATGTATAAATAACTATCGCAGTAGAAAATACGGTAATTTCAATTCATTACAATGTAGACAAGTTAAAATATAAACATTGTCTTTAAACATCAAACTATTCAAAAGTTCTCTTATGTTCTTCTTTATTAGGGATGCCAGTCTTTCTGTGCCAAGAAGCTTCAATTTCCATGCTCCCATCCCGGAGGCTCTAACTTTCACCTGTCAACTGAGATGCATACAAAAGTCAGCTTCGCTGAGTGAATTCTAGGTTTTCTTTGTTAAATAGCTTCCTTAGAAAAAGTAATAACTTTAGCGGTTAACAATAATCATCATCTATCAAACATCCATACACACGGGCTATTTCTTTATCGATACTTTATCATTTCTTGTTATTTATTTCTCTTCTTTATCCGTCAATTCTCTGTCACAATCGGTGCCTAGGCTCGCCTAGGACTTTACCGACATGCCAAATAAGGACTTACTGTTGTACTCGATCAGGCCATTATTGTCATGCCAATTCAGGGCTTACAGACCCGCCTGTTGAGCATTACTTTATCCACTTTATCCGAGTGAGGGCACAACGAATGCAACCCGCCTTTAGCCATTGCTTGCAAGTCTTTACTTTATCCCTTGCCTGCAGGACTTTACTTGCAAGACTTTACTTTATCCAGGTACACGTTATGGGCCCAATAACAGTTCTTTAAGTTTCACTTATATCTTTAGTTTTCATATACACTTAACACATAATAAGAAGCAAACTCTTAGTCTAAGCATTCACATTTCATCAATCATGAGAGATAAACTAGATAACTGACCCTCGCGGGACAGCGGGGGTTCGGGGGCGGCAGCCCCTGATAGCGGGGTTCTAGGGGTGGCAGCCCCTAGTGGGGTCCAAGGGGTAACGCCTCGAAAATTATTTTGAACTATTTAAATGGCGCATTTTACTTTGGAAAAATTTATTTTCTTGATCAAAGGTCTTAAAAACCGTCATCATAAAAGTATGTATTTTAGTATGCATATCACCCCAAAACATTGAAAACGGGTAAAGGAGGGGTCTAGAACTCACCTGAACTTGTCCAAGTAGCTTAAATTCTAAGTCACTTAAGCTATAGCCTGAATACTCTAGCTGCACGAAAGTTAATATGCAAAAACGTCATTTTCTTCGTAGTTTCGTTGGTAGTTTCGCTGCCCGTTTCGCTAGCAGTTTCGCCACCAGTTTTGCTGGGCAGCACTTCTGCTAGTTTCGCTAGACAGATTCGCTGCCTTGAGCGCCCAACTTTCGTTGGAATTTCCTAGTTTCGCAATGTCTATAGGCCAGCCTAGTACTTAGCGAACTTATCAGCGAAACTGTAGTTTCGCTGTAGTGAAACTGTAGTTTCGTTAGGATTCTCCTAGTTTCGCTGGATAAATGCACAGTTTCGCTGGATGAATACTTAAATTCGTTGGATCGGGGCCCAGTTTCGCTTGATGAATAAAAACTAAGAAACAGCCCGTTTTTAACCCAAAATCTTAACTTTTTGCGTCCAAATCCTTGGTTTACCTTCCATGAAACCAAATCTAAGCTTTTTACCCGTTTTCATACGTAAAAATTTGACCTTTATGTGTTTCTTTGAACTTTTCAAAACCCCAAAACCCTAGAATCTGGGTTTGATCTACAGACGGTCTTAGAGGTCGATTTTACCTTGTTTTGTTGCTATTTCCTTAGTTTTTGATGCTCCAAACACCCAGCTCTTAAATCCTTCAATCTTCCAAGCTCAAATCTTGAGTTCTTCCCACTTTCTCTCTCTACTTTCTCTCTCTAGAAAAAGGGTGGCTAGGGTTTGAAATGGTGGAATGGATCTGATCATGCATGGTTTAAGGGCTGATTAGGGCCCTTAAACCCACCAAGCCTAGCCCATTAAGGCTAATTTTATCCATAGCCCACTAATTTACCCCTTTATTTCTTAAATTAACCCTTAAAAACCCATTATTATTAAATAGCCTGTTTCGTGAAATTCGGGGCGTTACAGATATACAGATATATATATAAATATATATATATATATATATAAATATATATATATATATATATATATATATATATATATATATATATATATTTATATATATATATACACACACGTATATATATACACGTATATACATACTATATATATATATACACGTATATACGTATATATATACGTATATATATATATATATATATATACGTATATATACGTATATATACGTATATATACGTATATATACGTATATACATGTGTACACGTATATGCACGTATATACACGTATATGCACGTCTATACACGTATATGCACGTTTATACACGTAGATGCACGTATATACACGTACATGCACGTACATACACGTACATGCCCGTACATGCACGTACATGCACGTATATGCACGTATATGCACGTATATGCACGTATATGCACGTATATGCACGTATACGTATATGCACGTATATGCACGTATATGCACGTATATGCACGTATATGCACGTAGATGCACGTATATGCACGTATATGCACGTATATGCACGTACATACACGTATATGCACGTACATACACGTATGCACGTACATACACGTATATGCACGTATATCCACGTATATGCACGTATATCCATGTATATGCACATATATACACGTATATGCTCGTATATACACGTATATACACGTATATATACGTATATATATACGTATGTATATATATATACACGTATATATATATATGTATATATGTATATATAGACATATATATATAGCCACAAGGGCAGGACCTTGTGGGAAAATTAAAAACAAAAACCCAAAATAACAGAATTAAAAATAAGATTTACAATATAGAATCCGAGAATAAAAATCCTTAAGCATGTCGAATCTTCAGACCTTGGTTAATTTTTAGATATACGTCAACTAGCAAGTTTTTCTTAGCATAAGATCAGTACAGGCCTGTGCCCTTTGGAACGCCTTCAAACGGTTTAATAAAACGGGCTGCCATAATTCGACCACTATGCTAATTATCTGCCTGTTTAGTATATAAGCAGTCCAAAATTATCTAGACATAATTTAAAAATTTTTTCTTTCCAGACTCTTTTTTTATATAGGTTTATAAAGTTATTACGGTTGGGTTAAACATTGATTTGATTCTTAGCCTTCCACTAGGCTAATGAATACAGAAAATAAAAGATAATTATTAATTATGTAAGAGTTATTACCTCTGTTGTGAGACACCAAGATTCTTTTCTTGAAAGCTGTTTCCCAGCAGAATTTTTATTATTAGAATGTTTTTACAAGAGAGATTTAGAGAGAAGATTGATCCTCAGATCAGGCACACCTAAAACTAGAAACCTGAGCTCCTTTTATAATAAGAGTCTCAAGGTACAAACAAAATATGCACAGTAAATTACAATAATTCGACCTCAATTATTTTTTGAAATGTAACGCCCCAAATTTCCCGAAACAGGCTATTTAATAATAATGGGCTTTTAAGGGTTAATTTAAGAAATAAAGGGGTAAATTAGCGGGCTATGGGTAAAATTAGCCTTAATGGGCTAGGTTTGGTGGGTTTAAGGGCCCTAATCAGCCATTAAACCATGCATGATCAGATCCATTCCACCATTTCGAACCCTAGCCACCAATTTCATGGAGAGAGAAAGTAGAGAGAGAAAGTGGGAAGAACTCAAGATTTGAGCTTGGAGGATTGAAGGATAGAAGAGCTGGGTGTTTGGAGCATCAAAAACTAAGGAAATAGCAACAAAACAAGGTAAGAATCGACCTCTAAGACCTTCTGTTGATCAAACCCGGATTCTAGGGTTTTGGGGTTTTGAAAAGTCAAAGAAACATATAAAAGTCAATTTTTTACGTATGAAAACGTGTAAAAAGCTTAGATTTGGTTTCATGGAAGGTAAACCAAGGATTTGGACGTAAAAAGTTAAGATTTTGAGTTAAAAACGGGTTGTTTCTTAGTTTTTATTCATCCAGCGAAACTGGGCCCCGATCCAGCGAATTTAAGTATTCATCCAGCGAAACCGTGTATTTATCCAGTGAAACTAGGAGAATCCTAGCGAAACTACAGTTTCGCTACAGCGAAACTACAGTTTCGATGATAAGTTCGCTAAGTACTAGGCTGACCTATAGACATTGCGAAACTAGGAAATTCCAACGAAAGTTGGGCGCTCAAGGCAGCGAATCTGTCTAGCGAAACTAGCAGAAGTGCTGCCCAGCGAAACTGGTGCCGAAACTGGTGGCGAAACTGGTGGCGAAACTTGCAGCGAAACTACCAGCGAAACTGTAGGCGAAACTATGAAGAAAATGACATTGTTGCATATTAACTTTCGTGCAGCTAGAGTATTCAGGCTATAGCTTAAGAGGCTTAGAATTTAAGCTATTGGACAAGTTCAGGTGAGTTCTAGATCCCCTATTTTACGCATGTTTTAAATGTTTTGCGGCGGTGTGCATACTAAATACATACTTTATTAACAGTTTTGTTAAAGTAAAGTTTTATACACTATCTTATATGGAAAATGGGGTTTTCTAATGGATTGCCTTGTATTGTGTTATGCTATATTACGTATAACCTAAACATGAAAGTGAAACTTAAAGAAAGGTTATGAGGCCCATAACGTGTACCTGGATAAAGTAAAGTCTTGCAAGTAAAGTCCTGCAGGCAAGGGATAAAGTAAAGACTTGCAAGCAATGGCTAAAGGAGGGTTGCATTCGTTGTGCCCTCACTCGGATAAAGTGGAAAAAGTAATGCTCGAACAGGCGGGTCTGTAAGCCCTGAATTGGCATGACAATAATGGCCTGATCGAGTACGACAGTAAGTCCTTATTTGGCATGTCGGTAAAGTCCTAGGCGAGCCTAGGTACCGATTGTGACAAAGAATTGACAGATAAAGAAGAGAAATAAATAACAAGAAATGATAAAGTATCGATAAAGAAATAACCCGTGTGTATGGATGTTTGATAGATGATGATTATTGTTAACCGCTAAAGCTATTACTTTTTCTAAGGAAGTTATTTAACAAAGAAAACCTAGAATTCACTCAGCGAAGCTGACTTTTGTATGCATTTCAGTTGACAGGTGAAAGTTAGAGCCTTCGGGATGGGAGCATGGAAATTGAAGCTTCTTGGCACATAAAGACTGGCATCCCTGATAAAGAAGAACTTAAGAGAACTTTTGAATAGTTTGATGTTTAAAGACAATGTTAACTTGTCTACATTGTAATGAATTGAAATTACCGTATTTTTCGATGCGATAGTTATTTATACACATATGAGTAAAGGATTGTTTTAAATCTATGTTTTGCTATGAATGATCAACTGTGAGGTCCTCCTGGTAAAGGAGGGCCTTACAAGTTGGTATCAGAGCCAATGTTTAAGAGATTTGGGAAAATTATTTTATAAATCTAAACTTAAACAGATAATGGGACCAAGTGTCAAGGATGCCAGTCCAAGAAGCTCCATGGCAAGAGGTAACAAAGTATGCTATAAGTATCATTCTAGTGGGTAGTGCTTTCTTATTTAAGTTAGAACCGAGGGTAGGGTATGGTAATGTTATCTGTGATGCCTATCTGAATTTATGTGACTTATACGTGCATAGAATAGGTATAGTAGGTTCTAGTGTTAGTATGGCTTCGGGATAGGAAGGTTTAGGGCACGAGAAGTTCTGTAAGTAGTTAATCACAACTGGCTACTGTTATTAAAAATTTACAAAACTTGTCGTGAACTGAACTTGCGTTGAAGGACCATGTTAACATTCTGAATCTTATAGGAGGTAGAAAGAATGGCACCAAAGAAAGCAATTCCAACTATGATCACCCTGAGGAGCACTAAGGGAAGGCCCCCTCGTAAGGCGAAAGAAACTGCAGGTGAAACTGCGAAACCGACCAAAAGGTCAACCAGGAAGCCGGTTGACAAACCAGTTAAGGAGGAGATTGATCTAGAAACGGGAGCCGAGGGGCCTACCCCTAATCAGGCAAAACTGAACGAGACGGTAAAGGAAGCTATTGCCCAGGAGGTGCACCAGGTCCTATCTGGAGTGATGCCCGCTCTGCTTACGGAATTTATGGAGCAGGTTAAGGGCGGAGCAGGTTAAGGGTGACAGTAAAAAGAGTGCGGCTTTAGAGAAGGTTGATAAGAAAGGAGCGGTCAAGACTGAGGAGTTGAGCGACGAGGGAGATCGTCTGGGTAACCATGATGATTCCGAGGTAGAAGAGGGGGCGAAGGGGTGCAGCTACGGGGATTTTCAGAGGTGTAAGCCCCCAACGTTTGATGGCACTGGTAACGCTGCTACTACCCAGCGTTGGATCAGGGAAATGGAGGCCGTACTGAAGATCAGTGAGTGCCGGGAAAATCTAAAGGTGAAGTTTGCTTCCCATTCCCTCTTGGACCCAGCACTGTGTTGGTGGGATAACATCGTTGAGTCGTACGGGGAGGAGGCTATTGAGAAGATGAAATGGCCGGAGATGAAGAGGTTGGTGATAGAGGAGTACTGCCCGGAAAGGGAGCTTGACAAGATTGAATAAGAGTTTGTGAGTCTGGAGGCTGGAAACATGACGCATCAGGAGTACACCACGAAATTTAATGAAATGGCACGTCTGGTACCTGACTTGGTGACTCCCGAATCCAAGAGGATCAAGAGGTACATACAAGGGTTGCCTCTGGATATTCGTAGGGACATGGTCACTGCCCGACCTAGTACCTTCAGATCGGCAGTGGACCTCAGTGGAAGGTTGTACGATCACGCAGGCCTGTGACAGTGGGTGAGACGAGGAAAGTGTGGAATAATAATGGGAAGAGGTATGGAAGCGTAACTACCAACCGGGAAACAAGAAGGCAAGGGTGGATGCAAAGCAAGTGGTTGTGAAAGGGGTTGAAGAAGTCAAGGAGTGTGGGAAGTGCGGGAGGAGGCATCCCGGAGAATGCCGAATGGGTAGCCCTGGGTGCTACCGGTGTGGGAAAACTGGTCACATGGCAAGAGAGTGCCTGAAGGTGGACAAGTGCTTCAACTGCCACAAGTCGGGGCACCGCAGCAGTGATTGCAAGAAAGCTAAGCCGGGAGGCTCGGGAACAAGCAGGGATGAGGACTAGGGAGATGATGGAAAGCCCAAGGTCAGGGCAAGGGCTTTCACCATGAACAAGAAGGAAGCAAGGAAAGACCCGGACGTAGTGTCAGGTACGTTCCTTGTCAATGATGTTTGTGCCTCCATATTATTTGATAGTGGTGCCAGTAAGAGTTTTGTATCTGTATCCTTCTGTGCTACACTAGATGCCCAAACTAAGGAAATAGATGATGCCTTCAAAGTAGAAACCGCCGATGGTAAGTCCATTAGAATAGTCAGAGTGATAGAGGATTGCCACATTAAACTAGGAGGTCATTACTTTCCCACAAAATTGTTTGCCATGCCCTTAGGAGGTTTCGATGTCATACTAGGGATGGATTGGTTAGCTGCCCACGATGCTAACATAGTATGTCAACAAAAGATGATCCGATTAACGGCCCCAGATGGTAGTCCGGTTACGATCTACGGTGATAATGATTGCAAGGTTCTAAGGATCATTTCCATGATCAAGGCGGAGAGATGTATGAGGCGAGGGTGCGGGGCTTATCTAGCGTACGTCAAGAATGTTAAAGATAAAGCGAAGGAGTTGTCCGATGTACCAGTGGTGCAGGACTTTCCTGACGTATTCCCGGAGGATCTGCCCGGAGTACCACCGCATAGAGAGATAGAGTTTTAGATTGACTTACTACTAGGAGCCCAACCCATTGCCAAGGCACCCTACCGCCTAGCCCCGTCCGAGATGAAGGAGCTCATGTCACAACTGCAAGAACTCCTTGACAAAGGATTCATTAGGCCCAACATTTCTCCCTGGGGCGCTCCCGTGCTGTTTGTAAGGAAGAAGGATGGCAGCATGAGGATGTGTATAGATTATAGGGAGTTGAATAAGCTGACCGTGAAGAATCGATACCCTCTACCCCGGATAGATGATCTGTTTGATCAATTGCAAGGGGCAAGCTGGTTCTCCCGAATAGATCTCCGATCTGGATACCATCAACTGAAGGTGAGGGAGCAAGACATCCCAAAGACAGCCTTCCAAACGCGCTATGGCCACTATGAGTTTCTGCTTATGTCTTTCGGGCTAACCAATGCTCCTGCGGTGTTCATGGACTTAATGAATCGCGTGTGTCGCCCGATGTTGGACCGATCAGTGATAGTCTTCATTGATGATATTTTGATATACTCAAAGAACGAAGGAGACCACGCTTGTCACATCAAGGAGGTGTTAGAAACTTTACGAAGGGAGAAACTGTATGCAAAGTTCTCTAAATGTGCCTTCTGGCTACGGGAGGTGCAGTTTTTAGGACACATTATAAATTCCGAGGGAGTTATGGTTGATCCAGCGAAAGTTGAAGTAGTTACGCAATGGAATTCCCCAAGGACGCCATCCGAGATCCGTAGTTTCTTGGGATTGGGTGGCTATTATAGAAGGTTCATCAAAGACTTTTCAAAGATAGCTTCCCCATTAACAAGGTTAACAAGGAAGAACGTGGTGTTCGACTGGGGAAAAGAACAGGAATATGCGTTTTAGGAACTGAAGGATAAACTAAACAAAGCTCCTGTGCTAACCCTACAGGAGGGAGATGAAGACCTAACGGTATACTCCGATGCTTCTTACTGCGGGTTAGGCTGTGTGTTGATGCAAAGAGGAAAGGTTATAGCCTACTCATCCAGACAGCTAAAAGACGCGGAGGTTAACTACCCGGTTCATGATTTGGAACTTGCCGCAGTAGTGTTCGCATTGAAGATATGGCGACATTGTTTGTATGGAACTAAGTACGCCATATTTACCGACCACAAGAGTCTGAAATACTTCTTTGAGCAGAAGGACCTAAATATGAGACAGAGGAGGTGGTTGGAACTAATAAAGGATTACGACTGTGCAATCCATTATCACCCGGGTAAGGCAAATGTGGTAGCCGATGCCCTGAGCCGGAAGGAGGGATATGAACAAATCCGGGTGAACGCGTGCCAACTAGTAGTGAACCCAGATGTTATGAGGATGATAAGCAAAGCTCAAATGGACGCTTTAAAAGAGCAACAAATAAAGAAGGAAATGATGGTGGGAAAGGTGGATGAACTGGTAGAGAACGCCTTGGGTGTTAAGACCTTTCATGGCAGGATATGGGTTCCGAGGCATGGCGACTTGCGAGAAAGGATTATGGACGAAGCGCACAAGACCCGCTACTCAATACACCCAGGAGCAAATAAGATGTACCATGACTTGAAGAAAGATTATTAGTGGCCTGGGATGAAGAGGGATGTGGTTGCCTTTGTAAACCAATGTCTAACGTGCCTACGAGTGAAGGCTGAGCACCAAAGACCCTATGGTTATGTTCAGCCATTAGAAGTACCAGAATGGAAGTGGGAACATGTTACCATGGACTTCATAACTAAATTACCACGCACGACAAAAGGCCACGACGCGATATGGGTGATAGTTGATAGACTGACTAAGAGTGCGCATTTCCTGCCTATCAAGGAAGCAATTAGTTCAGAAAAGCTTGCTGAATTATTCATCAGAGAAATTGTGGCGCGGCATGGTATGCCCGTATCGATTGTCTCAGATAGAGATACGCGGTTCACCTCAAAATTTTGGAAAAAGTTCAATGAAGAAATGGGCGCGAGGTTACATGTTAGTACCGCATACCACCCGCAGACCGATGGGCAATCGGAAAGAACGATCCAGACGTTGGAGGATATGCTTCGGGCATGCGTTATCGAATTCGGCGGTAACTGGGATGATCATTTGCCACTAGCAGAGTTCTCCTATAACAACAGCTACCACGCCAGTATCAAGATGCTCCCATATGAGTTATTGTACGGTCGACGGTGCAGAACTCCTATTTGTTGGGGTGATGTCGGTTAGAAGGAATTAGGGAGCTTGGAAGTCATGGAGGCCACCGCGGAAAAGTTGGAGAAAATCAAGGCGTATATGAAGGCTGAAAAGGATAGACAGAAGTCATACACCGACTGAAGAAGGAGACCAATAGAATTTAGCATGGGTGACATGGTAATGTTAAAAGTGTCGCCATGGAAAGGGATTATCCAATTTAGGAAGAGGGGGAAACTGAGTCCCAGGTTTATTGGACCCTTCGAGGTACTAGCACGAGTTGGAGATGTAGCCTACAGGCTAGACCTTCCAGAAGAATTAAGCGGGATTCACCCTACCTTTCATGTGTCACACTTAAGGAAATGTTTAGCATCGGATGAGGCAGTCGTACCTCTAGGTGACATCGAGGTGGACGAGAAGCTGAATTATGTAGAGCAACCAGTGGCTATACTGGACCAGAAGGAGAAACAATTAAGAAATAAAGTAGTCAAGCAAGTCAAGGTGTAATGGAAACACCGAAAGGGGTCGGATGCCACCTGGGAATCCAAGGAGGAAATGAGACGTCAATACCCTGATCTGTTTAATGACGAGTCAGGTTTCAAGGACGAAACCTAAGTAAGGGGGGAGACTTGTAATGCCCTGAATTTCCCGAAACAGGCTATTTAATAATAATGGGCTTTTAAGGGTTAATTTAAGAAATAATGGGGTAAATTAGTGGGCTATGGGTAAAATTAGCGTTAATGGGCTAGGCTTGGTGGGTTTAAGGGCCCTAATCAGCCCTTAAACCATGCATGATCGGATCCATTTCACCATTTAAAACCCTAGCCACCAATTTCGTAGAGAGAGAAAGTAGAGAGAGAAAGTGGGAAGAACTCAAGATTTGAGCTTGGAAGATTGAAGGATTGAAGAGCTGGGTGTTTGGAGCATCAAAAACTAAGGAAATAGCAACAAAACAAGGTAAGAATCGACCTCTAAGACCTTCTATAGATCAAACCCGGATTCTAGGGTTTTGGGGTTTTGAAAAGTTCAAAGAAACACATAAAGGTCAAATTTTTACGTATGAAAACGTGTAAAAAGCTTAGATTTGGTTTCATGGAAGGTAAACCAAGGATTTGGACGTAAAAAGTTAAGATTTTGGGTTGAAAACGGGCTGTTTCTTAGTTTTTATTCATCCAGCGAAACTGGGCCCTGATCCAGCGAATTTAAGTATTCATCCAGCAAAACTGTGCATTTATCCAGCGAAACTAGGAGAATCCTAGCGAAACTACAGTTTCGCTACAGCAAAACTACAGTTTCGCTGATAAGTTCGCTAAGTACTAGGCTGACCTATAGACATTGCGAAACTAGGAAATTCCAACGAAAGTTAGGAGCTCAAGGCAGCGAATCTGTCTAGCGAAACTAGCAGAAGTGCTGTCCAGCGAAACTGGTGGCGAAACTGCTAGCGAAACTGGCAGCGAAACTACCAGCGAAACTGTAGGCGAAACTATGAAGAAAATGACGTTTTTGCATATTAACTTTCGTGCAGCTAGAGTATTCAGGCTATAGCTTAAGAGGCTTAGAATTTAAGCTATTGGACAAGTTCAGGTGAGTTCTAGATCCCCTGTTTTATGCATGTTTTAAATGTTTTGGGGCGGTGTGCATACTAAATACATACTCTTGTTAACAGTTTTTTAAAGTAAAGTTTTATACACTATCTTATATGGAAAATGGGGTTTTTTAATGGATTGCCTTGTATTGTGTTGTGTTATATTACGTATAACCTAAACATGAAAGTGAAACATAAAGAAAGGTTATGAGGCCCATAACGTGTACCTGGATAAAGTAAAGTCTTACAAGTAAAGTCCTGCAGGCAAGGGATAAAGTAAAGACTTGCAAGCAATGGCTAAAGGAGGGTTGCATTCGTTGTGCCCTCACTCGGATAAAGTGGATAAAGTAATGCTCGAACAGGCGGGTTTGTAAGCCCTGAATTGGCATGACAATAATGGTCTGATCGAGTATGACAGTAAGTCCTTATTTGGCATGTCGGTAAAGTCCTAGGCGAGCCTAGGCACCGATTGTGACAGAGAATTGACGGATAAAGAAGAGAAATAAATAACAAGAAATGATAAAGTATCGATAAAGAAATAGCCCGTGTGTATGGATGTTTGATAGATGATGATTATTGTTAACCGCTAAAGCTATTACTTTTTCTAAGGAAGTTATTTATTAAAGAAAACCTAGAATTCACTCAGCGAAGCTAACTTTTGTATGCATCTCAGTTGACAGGTGAAAGTTAGAGCCTCCGGGATGGGAGCATGGAAATTGAAGCTTCTTGGAACATAAAGACTGGCATCCCTGATAAAGAAGAACTTAAGAGAACTTTTGAATAGTTTGATGTTTAAAGACAATGTTAACTTGTCTACATTGTAATGAATTGAAATTACCGTATTTTCCGCTGCGATAGTTATTTATACATATATGAGTAAAGGATTGTTTTAAATCTATGTTTTGTTATGAATGACCAACTGTGAGGTCCCCCTGGTAAAGGAGGGCCTTACATGAAATTTTCAAAACTAGACATTATTATGTCTGATATAATTGAGACTTTAATCATGTCGTCTGTCCTTCATTAGCAGACTTGTCCTTTATCTCATTTGTCTTTTTCCCTTTTTTCCTTGGATATTGATTTTTTGAGATTCTTTAGCATCTCATCCAGATCTTCTTCTAGAATTTTTCATCAAACCCATAAGAGTCTTGGGATTCCCCGGGAAGAGTATCTTCTTCTAAGTTGTTAGTAGACATCTCTGAGATGTGATCTACTTAGTCTTTATCTTGAAGATTTTCATCAAATGTTTTTTAATTTCTTGGAAATATATGGCCAATAGTTCTTTTTTAGAGATTTGATTTTGTCCTTTCATTTTAATCTTTTGGGTTATTTCCTAAAACGGACTGGGAGATTCTCTTTGAATTTTAAGGTAATTTGCTTTGAATATAGATCTATAGTATCTTGAATTCTCTGCAAGGTTTCTTGACTTTCTGGGACGCCTTTGTTGTCAAGTTTCATCATCTTCTTCCAAAATTTTGTGTAGAAGACTCTTGTTAGACAAGGGATTTGTTGGTGAGTATAACCAACTTCTGGAGACCATTTCCAGATCCATGGTATTCCGAATTGAACAAAAAAGTGACACAAAGATAATCCTTCTATTAGGATCTTTTGATGTTGTAATTCAATCAATGTGGAAGATATTTCTACCCAATCATTATAATTTTTTCTTAATATTTCTGGTAAAATTTTTACCGAAGGACCATATGATAGCCACCATTTATATACCCAATTTGGGATGTTCCGTTTATAAAATCCTGGACATATTTTGAAGAACCAAGAATGTTTCTTCTTTGTATTTTCATATAAAAATGCTTTATTAAATGCCGTAATATAATCCCAATAATTAAATTTAATAGGGGTTCTGGTTTCAGGATGACACATCTTTTTGTCCTTTAAGGGAGATGTTCCCTATTCTTCAACAGATATTATCTGTTTTATTATAATCTTGCTAAAACTATATTCTTGGGTGTTTCCAGACATATAGTGATGAATAACACAAGATTCTGTGACTTTAAGAATATTTTCATAATAAAATCTCTGTGTATGAAACAACAGGATATGATCCTGAATCTAGGTACCTTGTAATTAAGGTCCAAGGTTGATCTTTCCATTTAAGATCTTTGAAATCTAGGAGCAATATTATCTCCTTATTTGGATTTTATTCATATAAGGCATCATCAGATTCTTCTGTCACAATATTGACATAGGATGACGATGCTTCTTTGTTCCATCCTTCTTAGCTTTATAGGTCAAGAATTCTTGGAATAATTGATTATCAAGATTATTTCCTCTAGTATTACTTGAGGAACTTGTAGTATTTGCAATATTTGCGGCTATTAGCCTTTGATGGACAATTTGCCCTAAGATCTTCCCTCTATTAGGGCCTCTTCCTCTTCCTCTTCCATTATTTGAAAAGGGTTGTTTTTCCCTATCTCGAGGAATCATTCCTGAAAATATGATCAGGAAGAAGAGATTATTTTCTCTTTTTCTTTAAGAATCTTTATTTGATTCCGAAAGTATTTTATTAAATCCATATTTTCTAAGAGCTTATGAGCTCTATCCACAGGATGCATAGAATAATCCTGCATAATATTATGCATATAATAATTTCTAGCCATTAACATGGCTGAATGATCATCAATCTCAATTTGTATATTATTAAAGGCTATTTTCAACGGTCCTTTTATCTTCTTCATAGAACCTGCAAAATAAACTATGAGAAATATTCTCTTGTTAAAAAGTCAGGTAAACTATTATCTGTCCCCTTTTTATATATTATTTCAAAATGAAATGGTGTAAGATGAGATTGCCATCGAGCAAACATTTGTTTAGAGACATCATGTTTAAAATCTTTATTAAACATATATTTTGCTGCTTGACAATCAGTTTTTATTAAAAACTTTTGATTGTATAGATCATCTTGAAATTTTAGAACACATTTGACTATTGCTAAAATTTCTTTTGTAATTGTAGCATAATTTTTCTGACTATCATTCCATTTTTCTGAGTGGAATCTTACAAGAAATTCTTGTTTATCAATCGGGGAAATCTGCTTCAGAATCCCTCCGTAGCCAATATTACTGGTATCTGTTTCTATAATTTTTTCCCATTCGGGTTTTGCTATCATTAAACATGGAAGATTTTTAACATTTCGTTTGATCTTTTGTACTGCCTTAGTATGATTATCGGACCATGGCAGTGGGTTTTTCTTTAATCTGTCATATAGAACAGCTGTATCTTGAGCTAAATTTTTATAATATGGTGAAATGTAATTTAAGCTTCCTAAAAACCTTTGTAATTGGGTTTTATCAGTTATTCCATCAGGAAACTTAGAAGCAAATTCAATACTTTTATTTATTGGAATAATACTTCCTTTTTCAATATTATGACCTAAAAATCTTATTTTTGTTTGAAAAAGTAACATTTTTGGTCTAGATATTACTAAATCATTTTTTATGATTATACTTTTAAAAATTTCTAGGTGTTTGAAATGAGTTTCAATATCTTTTGAGAATACCAAGATATCATCTATGTAGACAATTATAAAATTACTGAAATGAATCAAAATATCATTCATTATTTTTTAAAATTCACTTGGAGCATTTTTTAGATCAAATGGCATAACATTTCATTCATAATGCCCAAAAGGTACTGTAAAGGCAGTTTTATATCTGTCCTTTTCGTCTATCTGGATTTGCCAATATCCAGACTTTAGATCAAATTTTGAAAATATTATAGCATCATTTAATCTATCTAGTAAATCCTTTTTGTTAGGTATAGGATATCTAATCCACTTTAAAACTTTGTTTTGAGGTTTGTAATTTATTACTAATCTGGGTACTCCTCTTTCTTGCTCTGAATGTTTATTCACATAAAAAGCGGTGCATGACCAAGGAGACTTTAAAGGTCTTATTAAACCTTTTCTGTTAAATTTTTTATTTTATTTTTACATAATTCTAGATATTCAGAATTCATTTGACATGGTCTTGCTTTTGTAGGTATTTGACTTTCATTAAAGTCATTTTCATATGGAAGACAGCCTATATATGCTTCTTTCTATCCCAAAAAGCATTTGGATGATCATTACAAATTTGTAATGAAAATTGATGTTGTATTAGTTTTATTTTATCCTGTGATTTTTTAATTTCTCTTCTATTGTAAGAGTATTTATTTCTTGTTTAAGAAAATCGATTTGGTTTTGTTTTGCTTGTATTAATGATTCTTCAATATCATTTATAAACCTAGGAATAGGTTTGTGAACAAATTTAAAAGTTATTTCTTTTCCTTTATAAGTTCCTGTAATGAATTTTCATCAATGTGTTTTATTGGGAAAATCTTATTCCAAAATGGTGTACCAAGTATTATTTGGCTAGTTAAATTTTTTACAATCATAAAGCTGTTTGGAATACAAACTTTATCTTGGCAAATATATGCTTGAGGTAATTTATAATTTATAATCATTGGTTCTCCACCAGCAGAATTAACTCTACGAGTAGTTTTGTGAAAATACTTTGTAGGGATAATACCCTCTTGAACACAATTCAAATCAGCTCCACTATCTAGTAAAGCAACTAATTCTATTGAATAATTGTTTTCTATTAATAGCTTAATCTTTATATGCCATTTATGGGATATAACCATCTCGTATATTGATAAAAATTTTTCATCTCTTTCTAAGGATGTTAAAAATTTCTTAGAAGTTTCAGGATTATCTATAATCTCCTTTATCTCTAAACTTCTTATTCTTTCTTCTAAGGTTATATTTTTTCCCTTAAGATTCTTAATCTCTAATTTTAGATTATAAATCTCTATTTTTAATTCCTCAATATTGACAGAATTTCCAATCTTATTTTTCTGACTTAATTGTCTTCTAACTTCACTTAAAGTATATGGCTTAAAATCTTCAACAGTTATCGAAGTTGAAGCTTTGTTTTTCCTAATTATTTGAGAAGTAATCCTTCCTCTGATTTCATTATCTTCTATTGTTTTTAATAGATCTAATATATCGTTAGAAATAACATTTATTTCCATATTCTCAAATTGAGCAATTATTTGATAAATGTCTTCTTCTTCTTCTGTGTCTGATTGACAACATATGTATATACAAACATGTACATATATATATATATACATATATGTATATATATATACATATATATTATATATATATACATATATATATATATGTATATATACATATATATATATACATATATACGTATATATACACATATATATATATATTATATACGTGTATATATATATATACGTATATTATATATCTATGTATATATACATGCATATTATATATATGTGTACATATATATATATATATATATATATATATATATATATATATATATATATTGTAACACCCCGAATTTTATTTAAAAGAAGAGAAAGGATTAGTAAATAGAAAGAAAAGAAAATAAACGCAAGTGGAAGGGGGTAAAGTATACAAAGTACAAAACTTTATATTTTTATATTATAAATGGGTATGGCCGCCCACATTAAATGCAGAAAACTGCTTTTACTTTTGGAGGAAGAAGAAGAAGAAGAAAGCTCTCGGTTTTAGAGAGAGAAAGGAAGAAGAAGTTGTGAAAGGTAAGTTTTCTTGATCTAAGTTCAGTTTTAACCGAATTCACAGCTTCTTGACCGAAGTTCTTGGTGTTTAATGTTTGTTTTCGGGATTTAGGAGCTGAATTTGAAGGTGGGTCTCGAACTTGAAGTGTGTTGCTCAAAGGCTGCTCGAGGTGAGTTTCTAGAACCCCTCTTTTACTGATTTACAACTTGTTTATGGCTATTATGCATACCAAGTAAATGTTTTTAAAAGAAACAGTGGGTTTTCAGCTTATTGTTCGATGATGCTCTGTATGTGTATGTTTAGAGTTGGTTTATGTGTTAGAATTGATGTTTAGCTTGTTTAAGAGCTTTAGTATGTTAAATGTGTGTTTGGGTAGTGTTAGAATGGTAATCGGGTGTTGCATGTAGCATAGAAAATATTTCAGGATGTTTCTATGCGTCTGAGTATGATCATGCACCTAAGAGTCCTCATGCGCCTAAGGTCATACGCCTAAATAGTATCCATGCACCCAGATTTCTGTCCAGGCGGCTAAGTGGTAACCCATGCGCCTAAACAGTGGCTCATGCGCCCAACATGTTGGCTATACGCCTAAGTGTTGGCCGTGCGCCTAAATAGTTCCCATGCGCCCAAGTTGCTAAAAACGGCTAAGTGTTGATGTGCCTGAACAGGCGCATGGCGCCTGTATAGTGGTGAAGCGCCCAAACAAGGCTCATGCGTCCAAATAGTGCCTATGCGCCCAGACTGTACTATACTTAGAATTTTTATGCTTATGCGTCCGAAAAGTCCCATGCACCCATTTTGGACTTAGGATTTTCTAAGTGGTTTTAAGTGGTAGAATAGGGAGATGGGCCCTGTTATGATGTGATGGCTTGTGCTGGATGTGTGCATAGTGATGTGGTGAAATTGTGATGTGTATGTGTGTGAGTGACATGTTATCTTTCTTGGTTTAAGAGCTTTCAAAACGTATGTATTATGTTATGTAACACGATACATATGAATTTACGTGATAGGAGGTATGAATGAATGAATAAAGTGAATAAATAAATAAACGTGAAGTATTATGTAACAAAGTGAAAGATAACGATAAAGTACGAAAGGAATGAACAGGTGAGATAGAGAATGATGAGTAAGGAAGTGACGGATAATGAGATCCGTTTCGCGTACCTTGGTGATGTGTCAGTCTTCGGACATGAGTCGGGGGTTATTTACAAGCCCCGACATAGCATCAGTCTTTAGACATGAGTCAGGGGTATTGCATGAGACAAGATAATGAGGTAAGCGACTTTGTGTTGCCAAAGACTCAAATAATGTTCAATCATTGAGATTGACAATGAGGTGAGCGACCCTGATGTCGCAAAAGACTCGGACAGAGTTCAATCCCTGTGATTGACTCGAAGGGGATCTTTGTCGCGTATCCCGGTGCTGTGTCAGTTTTCAGACATAAGTCGGGGGTTTGTTTACAGGCCCCGACACAACATCAGTCTTCAGACATGAGTCGGGGGTATTGCATGAGATAAGATTCGAGTAGTGATGAGTAATGAGCAAATGAATGAATGAATGAATGAATGAACGAATGATGATGAAGATAATAATAATAATTATGATGAGTACGTATGTATGATGTATGATAACTGACAAATGTAAAATACCAAAAGAAAGAAAGTAAGAGAAAAGAAAGTAAAAGATAGTGAAAAGTATAAACGAAATTATGAATAGGAAAGTAAATAAAAGAACGAAATGAATGAATAATATAGAATGAATATACGCATGATGTATGACACGGTTGTGAAAAGACTAGTTTTTAAAGGAAGTAAAGTATTTTATTATAAAAACTAGAACTCACTTAGCATCACTGACTTTTTGTATGCATAATAGTTGGTAGATATTTTGTTGATGCTGAGGAGTTACAGGCATGGATGCATAAGCTACTGGGAGCGTTTTGAGGCTTTGACATGTCATTGTATTTTGATACGAAAAAGAATATTGTAATGTAATGGAATGGCATGTTTTTAATTATTAAAGAAATTTTTAATTTCCACTGCAAAGGTAATGTATGTTTTTAAAATGTTTTATGTGCGATGAATGACCAACTATGAGGTGCTCGGGAATGGGGCCTTACAAGTTGGTATTAGTGCCAGGTTTAAGTGAATTGGGTAAATATTTTTAAAACCTAATCTTAAACTGAGAATGGGACGAAAGGAACGGGATGCCAGTCCTAGTAGCTACGTGCCTGCGGGTAAAGGTTTATTGTAAACGTTTTAAGTAAGTTAACGTTAACTGGTATGATGTGCGCATGTTATGTGGTTAGTGTGCTTTTATGTAGATTTAGATACTGATGTCGTCAGGATAGGAAATGCTTGGGTGTGAAGAGTAAAGTAGGTGGCTAATCACAACTGGCCACTGTAATTAGGGACCTACTATACTTAACATAATCCGAGCTATTCCTTAAATGACCGTGTTAGTGTTTAAATCTTATAGTGATTAGAGAATGGCTCCAGGTAGATCATCTAATGCCTCTAGGGGTGGAGCACAGGGAGGACATGGTGCTGAACTGTTTGTTAAGAGGAATAGGGCTTGGGCTACCGAGAGGACACGTGAGGAGCCCGAGATGCATCACCAGGAAGGTGGTGATGAGAGCGCAAACTTGAGGGCCTCGGTGAAAAAGGTAGTAGTAGAAGAGGTCCATCAAGTTATGCAGACGATTCTGCTATCTGTAGTAACTGAAGTGATTAAAGCGGTGAAGGAGGATGATAAGAAGGAGAAGATGAGGACCACTGGAAGAGGGAAGGAGGATGATCGGAGACTGAGACGGTTGTCTCTAGTGAGGATGAGGAGGATGAAGAAACGGTGCAGGAAACTGCACATGGTTGAAACTACGGGGCATTCCAAAGATGCAAGCCCCTAACGTTTGGAGGAAACAGGAGTGCTGTGGCTGCTCACCGTTGGGTGAGAGAGATGTAGGCGTTACTCGATATCAGCGAGTGCCAAAAGGATCAAAAGGTAAAGTTTGCTACCCACTCGTTTGTGGACTTGGCCTTATGCTGATGGGACAACATTGTCCAGGCTGAGGGTACCAGGGCAATCGGGAGAATGAGATGGAGTGAACTGAAGAGGCTGGTAATCGAGGAGTTTTGTCCTCACCGTGAATTGGATAAGATTGAGAGAGATTTCTTGCAGCTGGAGGCGGGAATGATGACACACCAGCAATACAACACTAAATTCAACGAGATGGATAGGCTGGTGCCAGATCAGGTGATGACTGCGTCACGAAAGATTAAGAGGTACATTCAAGGACTGCCCATAAATATCCGCAGACATCTAATCGCTACCTGACCAGGTACATTTAGATCAATGGTCGAATTAGTTCGGAGATTGTACAATGAGCGAGTGGCGATGGCGATAACGGATGAAGAGGAGGAGTGGAACTCTGTTAAGAATGGGAATGGAAGGCGAGGCAATGATGGTGGATTTGTGTCTGGAGGTGAGACATTTAGAGTCGATGATCGAAAGAAGGTAACAAATATGGAGGAGGTATGCAAGAAGTGTGGTAGAGGCCACGATAGGGAGTGTAAGTGGGGACTGAACGTCTGCTTCCAGTGTGGGAAGGAGGGCCACATGGCGAAAGATTATCAAATGGATAAATGTTATGATTGTGGCAAGACTGGACACATGAGCAGGGATTGTAAGAAGTCGAGGGCAGGAAGCTCCGGTACGAGGAAAGATAACATAGGATGAAGACTAGAGCCTTTGCTATGACTGGGAGGAGGCTAGATCAGACTATGAGGTAACGTCAGGTATGTTTTGGTAATTTAGATTTGTGCATCTATGCTTTGATTGTGGTGTTAGTAGTAGTTTCATTTTTGCTGCCTTCTATGATAAGTTGAATGTTAGGAGTAGGAAGATTGATGTCATTCCATATAGGAACTACTATAGGTAAGTCTATTAGATTACCTGATCCACTAAAGGATCACGCAATAGAATTGAGAGAGTGCTTGCTTTCTGTTAGACCATCCATAATAGACGTAGGTGGATAGACGTACACCTCCGGGTGAATTGAACAGTAACTTATGAAGCATACACCGAGTGTTGCAGGAAGATGGATTGATTAACAGTGCCGATAAGAGCTCGGCTCCGACCTATAGTAATAGATTATGATGAAGACTTTGTCTAGGAAGGTGGATCATTCAATTTAGAAGGCAAGTAAAGCTAATAATAAGGCATAGAGGGTCATTCCAATTTGCTGCTCAGGTGGGAGAAGTGACACACCGATTGGAGCTACCCGATGAGTTAAGTGGAAATTCATCAGATGTTCCATGTATCTCATCCAAGAAAGTGCTCCATCGATGAGGATATGATAGTGCCACTGGATGATACGGAGATGGGTGAAAGAATCAACCACGAGAAGCAACTTGTGGTCGTTTCTGATAGAATGAAGAAATGGTCTTAGGAGAATGGTGGTTTCACTGGTACAAGTGCAGTGGAGCCCAAATGGAACTAAGTCTACGTGTAAGAACAAGAAAGAGTTTAGACAGTGTCACCAGTAGCTGTTCGAGAAGCGACAAGTTTCAGGGACGAAACCTATATAAGGGGGTGGACTTGTAACACCCGAATTTATTTAAAAGAAGAGAAAGGAAAAGTAAAGAGAAAGAAAAGAAAATAGACACAACTGGAAGGGGGTAAGTGCACAAAGTACAAAAGTTTATTATCTTATATTATAAATGGGTATGGCCGCCCACATTAAAAGCAGAAAACTGCTTTTACTTTTGGAGGAAGAAGAAGAAGAAGAAAGCTCTCTGTTTTAGAGAGAGAAAGGAAGAAGAAGCTGTGAAAGGTAAGGAAGAAGAAGAAAGCTCTCTACAGAAAACTGCTTTTACTTTGGAGGAAGAAGAAGAAGAAGAAAGCTCTCTGTTTTAGAGAGAGAAAGGAAGAAGAAGCTGTGAAAGGTAAGTTTTCTTGATCTAAGTTCGGTTTTAACCGAATTCACAGCTTCTTGACCGAAGTTCTTGGTGTGTTAGTGTTTGTTTCGGGATATAGGAGTTGAATTTGAAGTGTGGTCTCGAACTTGAAGTGTGTTGCTTAAAGGCTGCTCAAGGTGAGTTTCTAGAACCCCTCTTTTATTGATTTACAACATGTTTGGGGCTATTATGCATACCAAGTAAATATTTTTAAAAGAAACCATGGGTTTTCAGCTTATTGTTCGATGATGCTCTGTATGTGTATGTTTTAGAGTTGGTTTATGGGTTAGAATTGATGTTTAGCTTGTTTAAGAGATTTAGTATGTTACATGCGTGTTTGGGTAGTGTTAGAATGGTAATCAGGTGTTGCATGTAGCATAGAAAATATTTCAGGATGTTCCTATGCGTCTGAGTATGATCATGCGCCTAAGAGTCCTCATGCGCCTAAGGTCATACGCCTAAATAGTAGCCATGCACCTAGATTTCTGTCCAAGCGGGTAAGTGCTAACCTATGCGCCTGAACAGTGGCCCATGCGCCCAGCATGTTGGCCATACGCCTAAGTGTTGGCCATGCACCTAAATAGTACCCATGCGCCTAAGTTGCTAAAAATGGCTAAGTGCTGATGCGCCTGAACAGGCGCCATGCGCCTGCATAGTGGTGAAGTGCCCAAACAGGGCTCATGCGCCCAAATAGTGCCCATGCGCCCAAATAGTGCCCATGCGCCCAAATAGTGCCAAGCGCCTAGATTGTTTTACACATAGAATTTTTATGCTCATGCGCCTGAAAAACCCCATGCACCCATTTTAGACTTAGGATTTTTTAAGTGGTTTTAAGTGGTAGAATAGGGAGATAGGCCCTGTTATGATGTGATGGCTTATGGTGGATGTGTGCATAGTGATGTGGTGAACTTATGATGTGTATGTGTGTGAGTGATATGTTATCTTTCGTGGCTAAAAAGCTTTCAAAACGTATGTATTATGTTATGTAACACGATACATATGACTTTACGTGGTAGGAGGTAAGAATGAATGAATAAAGTGAATAAATGAATAAACGTAAAGTATTATGTAACGAATTGAAAGATAACGATAAAGTACGAAACACACGAACATGTGAGAAAGCGAATGATGAGTAAGGAAGCGACGGATGATGAGATCCGTGTCGCGTACCTGAGTGCTGTGTCAGTCTTCGGACATGAGTCGGGGGTTGTTTATAGGCCCCCGCATAACATCAGTCTTCAGACATGAGTCGGGGGTATTGCATGAGAGAAGATAATGAGGTGAGCGACTTTGTTTGCAAAAGACTCGGATAATGTTCAATCATTGAGATTGACAATGAGGTGAGCAACCATGATGTTGGAAAAGACTCGGTTAGAGTTCAATCCCTGTGATTGACTCGAAAGGAATCTTTGTTACGTATCACGGTGTTGTGACAGTCTTAGAACATGAGTCGGGGGTTTGTTTACAAGCCTCGGCACAACATCAGTCTTCGGACATGAGTCGGGGGTATTGCATGAGATAAGATTCGAGTAATGATGAGTAATGAGCGAAGGAATGAATGAATGAACGAATGATGATGAAGATAATAATAATAATTATTATCAGTACGTATGTATGATGTATGACAACTGACTAATGTAAAGTACGAAAGAAAGAAAGTAAGAGAAAAGAAAGTAAAAGACTGTGAAAAGTATAAACGAAAGTATGAATAGGAAAGTAAATAAAAGAACGAAATGAATGAAGAATATAGAATGAATATATGTATGATGTATGACCACGGTTGAATGAAAAGACTAATTTTTAAAGGAAGTAAAGTATTTTATAAAAACTAGAACTCCCTCACCGTCGCTGACTTTTTGTATGCATGATAGTTGGTAGGTATTTTGTTGATGCTGAGGAGTTGCAGGCATGGATGCATAAGCTACTGGGAGCGTTTTGAGGCTGGCATCCATATTTTGAGATGTCATTGTATTTTGATATGAAAACAAATGTTGTAATGTAATGGAGTGACATGTTTTTAATTATTAATGAAAGTTTTAATTTCCGCTGCAAAGGTAATGTATGTTTTAAAATGTTTTATCTGTGATGAATGACCAACTGTGAGGTGCCCGGGAACGGGCCTTACATATGTATGTATACATACATACATATATATATATATATATGTATATATACATATATATATATACATTATATATATACATATATATATATATATACATATATATATATATATACATACATATATATAAGCATATACATACATGTATACATATGTATATACATGTATACATATATATATATATATATATGTATATATGTATATATACATGTATATATACATATATGTATATATATACATATTTGTATATATGTATACATATATGTATATATGTACATGTATATACATATGTATAGATGTATGTATATATATATATGTTTATATATATATATATATATATATATATATATATATATATATATATATATATATATATATATATATATATATACAGAGAGAGAGAGGGAGGGAGGTTCCTGTAAAAAATAAGTTTTCCCTTACAATACTAAGAAGCAATCTTAACCTTTTAATTATCTAATTATGGGCTAGGATCAAAGTGTAGGAAAAATAAACAAACAAGGGTAGTTTGAGTATTTTATAATATTACCCATAATTATTGACTTTTTAAAAATTTCCCTCATTTTTTAAATGCTAATAATTTTTCATACGACATTGTTTTTTAAATAAATCACACCTTAAAATCAAGTATTTTTTCTGTTTGAATTGAGTATAGTACTGTTATATTGTTTTACAAAAAATCAAATTATATGAAATTGTGCTGCATTTTTAACGTTTTATGTTGTATTTCATAAAACAACATAAAATTATGCTGTATTTCATAAAACAGCACAAAATTATGTTGTATTTTATAAAAACATCATGGTTTTGTGTTGTTTTGTGTCAAACAACAGAGTTTTATGCTGTATTTCATCAAAACAACACAAAATTGTGTTGTATTTTATAAAATCATCACAGTTTTGTGTTGTTTTGCGTTAAATAGCATAGTTTGTGCTGCTTTTGTCACACAACACAATTTTATGCGGTTTTACGTAATATGTTCTATGTTGTTTTACGTCAAAACAATAAGGTCTCATATGATGTTTCTGTGCTGCATTATGACAAAATATCAAACAACATAAAAACAACATTTTCTTTGCTATTTTAATGTTCACTATTTTGCGTTAATATAATACGTTTTGTGTTGTTTTGCGTTAATACAACAATCTATGTGTTATTTTGTTTCGTTTTAACAAAAAAGACATTGTGTGCTTTTTTAACTCAAATATTTTTGTTTTCAAATATGTTGTTTTATGAATTCTTTTCATTTACTGCACAATCTAGCACTTTAAAAAAATTCACACAATATAACATTTTAAAATAACTCAGCATAATCTAGCATGTTAAAAAATATAGCACAATCTAGCCTATCAAAAACTCTAGTACTACATTAAAATTTGTGCTGCATTTTGAGAAAATACAAAAGGGACTAATGGACCAAACCCTAAACACTTTTGCCTTCTGCCTGATTCATCGTTAAATTATAGTTTCCTATCGACCAAACCCTAAAGATCTTGTATGAGATCATGAGAACAATAGTAGAAACCATTAATTACTCTTACTATCATTCTCGCAACATTCATCACTTCAAAAAGAAATAAATAACCCTCCATTCCAAAAGTAGGGGTTTTTTAAGGCAATACAATGCATAAAAAAATACTATACCTATCAACTGCAAGTTCTCATCGTTAAATGATCAATCTGAAAGAACTTGTTCGAGTTAACTTGTCCAGGCACGCCCTTGCAACATATTATTCTATCATGTTAAATTTTCTCACCAAATTACACTTGAGAATACAAGCAGGCCTAACCCCAAGACCAGTCGTAGGGCCAATTAGCTCAAAAATAATATTTTGACCTAAATATTTTTCCCAATCTCCTATCATTTGCATGGTTATAACCAAGTCCAAAAAGGAACCGAGCCTTTGGCCTTATGGTTATGGAACGGTCTTAACAAAAACAATTTACCAATTTGGTGATGTGATATGAAGTTATTATAAAAAGATGAGGAATGATTATACCTGAATAACTTCTAGTATCAATACTTTCACCTTTTCAGGTCTTTTGTCAAGACCTTTAGTTTTGTAGCCCAGAATTCTAGAGACTTTCTAATGTATTGTACAAGAGCTAAATTTATTAAGAAGAAAGACACTAAACAACAGAAACACAAGGATTAGAGATAACCAGAGTAATTATCAATATCATACCAACTTCATGGTTCAAATCTAGTTCTTTAGGTGCTTCCCTGCACCACTAATCTATCGTAGGGTTGAAGTCATACCAGGGCTCAGCCCAAGCTATCCAGTCCACTATTGACTTTGCATTTTTTAAGTTTTATAAAAGAAGTGATGTTAGATGATTAAAATTATAGGGTGTTTGGATTTGTGTTTTGGAACAGATTCCACTTCTAACTTTTTGTTTTAAATAATGAGTTTAGGATAACTTGCAACAAAAGTATTATGTAAGGGTGAAAAAGATTATATGTCTCACCAATATTGTTGCTAAAGGTACACATACATAATTTGTGAATAGATTATCCATTGATTGACCCAACTGCTTCTTTATAGTTTCGCAAACCTAATTCATGCAAAATAAACACAACATGATATATATAACCGAGTTGGAATTTATGACCGATTTTTTAATAAAAATATACTCGCATGAATTATGTATGAGTAAAAGAACTATCCAACCTGCACAAAATTACAAGGCGATACAACATGTTATAAATGATTATCTATAAATAAAATACCTCTTCTAGACTGCGAAGAGGACGAGAATCCTACAATTGCTTCAAAAGGCGTATGTAGCATCTGGAAGCACAACAACACAAGTAGATAAACATTGTCCCATTTTAACCCAAACTCCTTCCAACTCCACAATTACCCTAAGAACACGTTTAGCATTCCGCTCATGAGCTCTCTCTCATAAACTATCCCATTTTGATCTTTTTGTCAACATCTCCCTCTGCTGCAATGCCTTCAGCCCACCAACATAAAAAACCCAATCCATTTGTCAAAAAACAGATGTCATACAACTCATAAGATCTTGATACTCTCATTAAACACACAAATGGAAAGAAAAATAAGCATATTCATAAACATTATAATCCATGTATATGAGAGCTGGCAATGTGAAAACATTCATTTGCCTCTTGTAGATGTTCCCCTAACCCATTGAATAAAGCTTAGCAAGTTCATTGAACAAAATAATAATTGTTGTGATCAGTTAGTATGGAGGATGGGGTAATCTCCGGACAAAAGAACCGACGAGTTTTCGAATTCTCATATCTCCATATACATCATATATAATCACCAAAGCAAATGAATTAATAACCTTCCAATAAAATCATACACACAAATACACAATCAAGTGCTCATAAATCCATATAATCACCCCAACACATACGCAAAAGTTAAAAACCTTTGTAAAACCCAAAGAGTATAAAGAATACATAAATTTGACTAACATCAAACATAAGTCCAAAAATAAATTACTAATATCCAACTCTATGTTTAGCTCGGTCGGATCAAGCAAATCCTTTATTTGTTCATTTTATATCTGTAAAAACAATTTATTGACAAGAAATTCATCATCTTCATTCAATATTGTGACACCCTACACATATCCCACATCGGCCGTGGACAGGAGAGATTCCTGGTTCATAAGGAATGTCTGGCCTCTAATATCAACAACGCGTTTTGGGCGTATTGGCTGTGGATGAGAGGAGTACTCCATAGTTAAGCGTGCTTAGGTGGGAGCAATCTAGGGACGGGTGACCTCCCTGGGAAGTTTTCACCCGGGCAACCAAAAGCAAATCCGTGAGCTCCTCGTGGGCGAAGCGGGCAATATTGTTGGTGTGAGAGGCCGGGTGTGATAGATTGGTATCAGAGCCATAGGTTCTAGAGAACTAGGTTGCATACACACTAGACTATAACCGCACACAGTTAGTTAGTTACTTGTTCCTGATTTTTCTACTGTATACTCATTGGCATACACAAATCACACTCTCTACAGCATGGCATCTTCATCGAGAGCACCTGGTAAACGACCAACATCACCCACCCGATCCGAGTCCCCACCTCCGGGACCAGTACCCGACGATGGACTTGACTGACCTCGTTTGGACTACCCACAAGGAGAGTTTGACTGGGATCAACCGTTTGTGCCACCTGAACACGACCCTCCGCGAGACTGGAGTTTCTACCCTGAGTTCGTAGATCACCTCATGTATAGGGAACGTGTACCAACACCGAGACCTAGAACTAGGACCAACACCGAGCAACCATTACCTTCACTTCCACGGACGGTACAGTCCAATGAGCAGGTGATTGCTGCATTGGTGGCAGCACTGGACACGGAACAACACCGGGTTCGGCGACTCACGAGCGATGTCTGTACACTACGGCACGACATAGTTGAATGATTCTATTCTAATTTCCTTTAAACGATTTGGACTACGTAGCGTTTCTTTATTTTGGAACCTATGTGGGAAGAGTTGTTTCTCCACCCGAACAACAAACTCAAATTTTGACATTGATAAATAATTTGTGACTCATTTGCAAATTTATTTACCTTTGGTTATTATTTTTGTTATAAATGTTGTGGTGATGATGAATTCATTATTTTCTTATTGTTTACTATACTTCAATGAGATAAATAGGTTTGATATTACTCATTATTGTATTTGTGAATGTAAAGTGAATAATGGATGCCCGAGGACGTGGACGTGGTCGAGGACAAGGACGCGGGCGTGGACGTGGCTCCGATGACCAAGGTTCCGGTGACCAAGGCGCCGGTACTATAAATATGACCCCTGCGGAACTGGCTGCTCTAATAAGTGCATAAGTCCAGGCAGCAGTAGCTGCTGCTCAAGTAGGACAGCCAGCAGGACGCCAACGTGTACCTACAAGTCCTTTATGGACTGCAAGCCTCACACCTACAGTGGAACCGAGGGAGCTGTAGGGTTGGTAAGGTGGTTTGAGAAGACGGAGCCCGTGTTCTCAAAGTGTAACTGTCCACCTGCTGACCAGGTGAAATACGCTACCGGGACGTTGGATGGTGCTGCACTGTCTTGGTGGAATGCTCAAGTGCAAATGCTAGGGCAAGCCATGGCAAATGAGCTCCCGTGGAATGAATTTAAAGATATGATGATCGAGGAATACTGTCCTCGAAGAGAAGTTCAAAAGTTGGAGATGGAATTTTGGGAGTTGAAAATGCAAGGTTCCGAGATCGAGGCCTATACAACAAGAACTCACGAGCTGGCCACACTATGTCCTGGAATGGTGAACGAGATGCACAAGCGTGTGGAACATTACATCCGGGGATTGGTGCCCGAAATTAGGAGCATGGTGACTTCCTCTAACCCCGCCACTATACAACAAGCCATCCGACTAGCCCATAAACTAACTGACGAAGTTGTGGAGCTAGGACGGTAGCCAAAACGGGGCGCTGCTGCAAGCGTACCCGACAACAAAAGGAAGTGGGATGCCTCTAACAACACCAATACCAACAACAATAATAGAGCATCATCATCCGGCGGTCAACACCAACCTCAACAACAACAACCACAACAGCAGCAACGAAGGTTTGACAACAATCGTAATTTCAACCAGTCAAACTCAAACAATCAAGGACCGAGCGGCTATGGTGGTAAACAGCCGATGTGCACGCGGTGCAACTATCATCACGTTGGGAGATGTGACAACTACAAGTGCCAGCGGTGTGGTAAAATGGGACACTTGGCTAAGGATTGCCGTGGTGAGATGGTTAGGAAACCATAGCAACCTCAGGAGACTCCAAAGGGTTGTTTCGAGTGTGGAAAGGAGGGGCACTACAAGCGAAACTACCCGCAGTTGAGGAGGAACGGTAATGGCAATGGCCAGAACAACAACAACAACAACAACAACAACAACAACAACAACAGAGATGGAAATGGCAATGGTAACGGTGGTAATAATGGAGCCAAAGAGAGAGCCTTCATCATTGGCTCAGGTGAGACTCTAAACGACCCTACTACTGTTACTGGTAGGTTTTCTGTAAATGGGTGTTTTGCTACAGTATTGTTTGATACTGGAGCCGATAGGAGTTTCATATCCTTAAAGTTCTCTAGTCTCCTAAGTGATATCCCTTCTGCCTTAGAATCCAAATATACCGTAGAATTGGCTGACGGTAAACAGATTCATGTGACACACATTCTTAAAGATTGGAAAATAGAACTCGCTGGTCATACTTTCGCTATAGACCTTATGCCTGTTACACTGGGAAGTTTTGACGTTGTGGTAGGCATGGATTGCCTCTCAAATAAGCAAGCGGAAGTCATATGTCACGAGAAGATCATACGAATTCCTGTTGTTGATGAAATTCTCACAGTCCGAGGCGATAGGAGTGGTGCAGTGATGGGCATTATCTCCTACATGAAAGCACAGAAATTACTGCGAAAAGGTCGCTTGGCTATCCTGGCACTCGTCACCGATAAACAACCGGAGGAAAGGCGAATGGAAGACATACCCGTCGTACGAGACTTTCCCGAGGTGTTTCCAGAGGATCTTCCTGGATTACCACCTCATCGTCAAGTGGAATTTCAAATTGAACTGACTCCCGGTGCAGCCCGATTGCTAGAGCACCTTATCGATTAGTACCGAACGAACTACAGGAGTTGTCATCACAACTTCAGGAGCTTTTAGATAAGGGCTTTATTCGACGTAGCTCATCACCTTAGGGAGCCCCTATCCTCTTTGTAAAGAAAAAGGATGGCACGTTTCGAATGTGCATCGATTATAGGGAGTTAAACAAAGTCACAATTAAGAACCGATACCCTTTACCTCGCATCGACGACTTATTTGATCAGCTTCAGGGATCCAGCTATTATTCGAAGATCGACTTGAGATCTGGTTATCATCAACTCCGAGTCCGTGAGGAGGATATCTCCAAAACTGCATTCCGTACTCGTTATGGTCATTACGAGTTCTTGGTCATGCCTTTTGGGTTGACAAATGCACCTGCGGTGTTGATGGACCTCATGAATCGCGTGTGCAAACCCTACCTTGATCAGTTTGTTATTGTGTTTATTGATGACATACTGATATACTCTAAGACCAAGGAGAACCATGAAGAGCATCTACGATTAATCTTGGAATTGTTGAATAATGAGCAACTGTACGCCAAATTCTCTAAGTGTGACTTTTGGATACGCGAAGTACAATTCCTAGGCCATATTGTTAATGAGAAGGGTATACATGTTGATCCTGCCAAGATTGTGGCAATAAAGAATTGGGCCATACCTAAAACACCGAGTGAGATACGACAATTTCTGGGATTAGCGGGGTATTACCGACGGTTTATAGAAGTATTTTCTAAGATTGCACAACCTCTCACCGCTTTGACCCACAAAGGAACAACATACAAATGGGGAGAAAGTCAAGAGGCGACTTTTCAGCTATTGAAACAGAAACTCTGTAGTGCACCGATATTGGCACTGCCAGAGGGGACGGATGATTTCGTGGTGTATTGTGACGCATCCATCCAAGGATTGGGTGGTGTTCTGATGCAGCACGATAAGGTGATAGCCTACGCCTCTAGACAACTAAAGGTTCACGAGAAGAATTATACTACCCATGATCTGGAGTTGGGTGCAGTGGTTTTTGCCTTAAAGATTTGGAGACATTACTTGTACGGTACCAAATGTACTATCTATACCGATCACAAGAGTCTTCAGCACATCTTTGAGCAAAAAGAGTTGAATATGAGGCAGCGGCGTTGGGTGGAACTTTTGAATGATTATGATTGCGCTATCAAGTACCATCCTGGAAAGGCGAACGTAGTTTCCGATGCCTTAAGCCGAAAAGAAACAGTTAAACCCAGGCGGGTACGAGCTTTACAGCTCACGATCAGTACCCATTTGCCTGAACAAGTTAAGGAAGCACAAATAGAAGCCTTGAAAGAGGAAAACATTATTTCTAAGTCATTACGGGGAATGGATAAACAATTGGTAGAGAAAGAAGATGGAATTCAGTACTTCATGGATAGACTTTGGGCGCCTGTTTATGGAAATCTGAGGGATTTGGTTATGAGCGAGGCACACAAGTCTAAATACTCAATACATCCTGGATCTGACAAGATGTATCATGATCTAAAGGCGCACTATTGGTGGCCTAACATGAAGGCAGATGTAGCTACGTATGTGAGTAAATGTTTGACCTGCTCAAAAGTCAAAGTGGAATACCAAAAACCATCTGGACTGTTACAACAACCTGAGATACCGATGTGGAAATGGGAACAAATCTCTATGGATTTTATCACGAAATTACCCCGGACTAATACTGGTTGTGACATAATCTGGGTCATTGTGGATCGGTTGACCAAGTCCGCTCACTTCCTTGCAATCAAGGAAACGGATAAGATGGAGAAACTAATCCGATTGTATCTTAAGGAAATCGTTTCGAGACACGGCGTACCAATCTCAATTATCTCTGATCGTGATGCTCGCTTCACATCACACTTCTGGCAGTCACTGCAGAAATCTCTGGGTACCCGATTAGATATGAGTACTGCTTATCATCCACAGACTGACGGCCAGAGTGCGCGTACCATACAGACTTTGGAGGATATGCTACGTGCTTGTGTGATTGATTTCGGGAACAACTGGGAGGTTCACCTACCTTTGGTGGAATTTTCCTATAATAACAGTTATCACACTAGCATGCAGGCAGCACCTTTTGAGGCTTTGTATAGGAGAAAGTGTAGATCACCGGTTTGCTGGGCTGAAATTGGTGATAGTCAACTAACGGGTCCCGAGCTAATACATGAAACAACTGAGAAGATCGTGCAGATACGGAACCGTATGGCAGCAGCGCGAGACAGACAGAAAAGTTATGCTGACAAGAGACGGAAACCTCTAGAATTCCAAATTGGCGACAAAGTGTTATTGAAAGTCTCACCGTGGAAAGGCGTAGTTCGGTTTGGCAAGCGAGGAAAGCTGAATCCGAGGTATGTTGGACCATTTGAGATACTGGAAAGAATAGGTCCGGTGGCCTATCGACTAGCCTTGCCTGATTCGCTGAGTGGAGTGCACAACGTGTTTCACGTTTCAAATCTGAAGAAGTGCCTATCTGACGAGACACTAATTGTACCACTAGAAGATGTTCAAGTGGATGAACAATTGCGTTTTATCGAAGAACCCGTCGAGGTGATGGATCGCGAGGTGAAAACACTTAAGCAGAGCAAAATACCTATAGTCAAAGTTCGTTGGAACTCGCGACGTGGACCGGAATTCACGTGGGAACGTGAGGATCAAATGAAGCTTAAGTACCCTCAACTGTTCGAGACGATGTCTGCAGACAAAGTAGACCAGTGATGGAACACTCTCACCGTGTGATAGAACACGCTCACCATGTAACGCAATTTTCGGGACTAAAATTCTTTCAACATGGGGATAATGTGACATCCGGTAATTTTCCGTTACCAAACTCCGTTATTCCGTTAAGTTTTGCATACACGTGTCATAAGCACACACTAGTTTTCGTTTGACGTTGGTGATTAAAAATAATTAATAATGTTAATTTAATAATAATCTAGTTGAAAAGATGATTATTATATTATGTTTATGTTTTTACGCGATTTAAAGACTATTTGAGAATTTTATCGCGTAACGCGGAAACGCGTGTGTTAATTCGTATGTTGCGTGTTTTATAAAGATAAAAATATATAATGGTTATTACTAGTTTATATATTTGTTAGATGGTTAAAAACACTTTTAAAAAGAAGTTAAAAGCTGAATTTTTATAAATATACAAAATGCAAGGGTTAAAAAGGGTAAATGTGGAAATTAATTAAAACAAAAATAAAACCCTAGCCCCCACCCATTGTTCGAACGTGACCTCTCTCCCTCTCCCTCAAACCTGCGAATTCAGCCAAGAACACACACCTACAAGTCGATTTTGGTTGATCTCAAGCCCTACAACAAGTTAGGAACATCAATTGCAAGATAATACACGTTTAAAGGTTAGAACTTTACAAGTTTTGTGGTGTTCATGTTATGGCCGAAGCCTATGCTGCGAGTTGGGTATTATGGGGCTGAAAAATTGATGTTTTGTTGATGATAATGAGTTAGTTGGATTGATTACATGTCGTTTAACGTTGATTATGCATGAATTGTATGTTTTTAGTGGATTGATCATGAACTTTGATGATTATGAACCCTAATTTGAAATTGATGATTATAACATGGAATTGATGATTGTTTGATGTTGTTAGGTTGTTAATTAGGTTGTATGAATGCTAGGAAACATGGATTTTGCAAGAAATTGGTGAATTGAGGGATTTGTTTATAGGTTACTAATAATAGTAACTTTATTTTGATGTAATGTTGAATTGCTAATGTGTTGATGTTATAGGTGTGTTTATGATGATAATTGGATGTTGGATTATTGCTATGAACATTGGTAATTCAAGATTACATGCTAGAATCCATATATTACTAAAGATAGTAACTTTTTGAGTATGAAACTTATGAATCATGTTAGTTAGGTGTTATAGATCATGTCTAGGTATGATATCAACTTGATATGGTATATTATTGATGAATGCATGTATACATTGGGTGTATAATGGATTTTGGGATGTACTTTCCCAAAAGGGAAACTTTATTGTGCATGAACTTTGGATATTGGTAAATTGACTATTCATGGTTCTAGGATCATGCTAGAATGGTTGTTATGGATGTCTAATGTGGTAAAATCTATTAATTGGGTTGTATGGAATGTTTAGTTAGTTGTTGGGTGATTTATGCACTTGGATGGTCATGTATGGTTTGGTAGGTTGATTAGTAACTAGGACATCATGTTTGGGACTGGAATTGATCATGTTAATGCATGTTGCATGTATTGGGCATCTTGTATGTGTTGAGAATAGCATGGATGACTTTTTGGTAAATTATCTGTTTTGACCCATATATGCCAAATCAGGGCTATAGGTCATATAAGTAGGTTATGCATGATCTAACCTATTATATGATACGCTAGTTATGTTATGAGCACACTGAGCATGCTAGATGCTAGGAATTTACATAACTTGTTTTATATATGCATAGTATGATGATTTAAGCAATGTATTGGGAATGTAGTATCAAATGTGATTCATTGGAATGTTAACCATGTATGTTATATGCTTATGTATGTTTACGTGGTTTACAACACATAATGTCACCAACGGGTCAAACGGGTCAACTAGGTCACATGTATGTTGTCTTTATAGAACCTTGAGTTCTTTGTTATAGAACACTTAGGGTTTCTCTTGGAATTTTTGTGTGTACATGTACTTATGTACTTGCATGTTCTAGGTAACCTTTGAAGGTTGTCTTTCCACTCGCTCTTGTCAAGTTAAGCCTTAAATACCTATCACGCGTATCAGGTGAGTTCATGCCCCACTGTTTTATTAAATCTCTTTTGAGGGAGATAGCATACTGGTAATGTTACAAACGCTTTTTATATTTAAGATGTGTATGATATTAATATAGTGTTGTTTACTATGATAAAGTCCTCACACTTTCAAATTGTTAATATTGAATAGCGGGGAAACTTGGGTAGTACTACTGGGTCTGACGAGCCCCACCTGTGTGACTCGAGGTCAACCGGGTGCAATTTGTCCTATGATTATTCGTCACGATATGGTGAAGTCGTGACGGGAGGCAAACATAACACAGTCAGCTTCAATGTCGAAATCACTATGCATTAATATCAATTTGTTAATGGACTAGCTAGCTATTACAATGCACATGCTTATTTATACACTATTGATAAACTGTTATGTTTATAAGCAAACTCTTGAACTCACCAACCATGTGTTGACTTTTTAGTATGCTATTCTCAGGTCATTAATCTGGACTGCTGATAGGGGCACCACACGAGTCAGCATGCATTTTAGAGATTTAAACTTTAAACATATTTACTCGTCTTTTATTTATGGTTTAAACTACTTGGTTGGCACTTGTTTTGCCATGTGGTACTTTCACATGTTTTGGGTTGCTTTATTTACTTTACGCTTCCGCAGGTCTTTTAAAGTCTAAACTCTGGTTGATTTACATTAAATGTAGCATATAGAGTCGTTCCGAGTAACTATTGACTGTGATCCTGGTTTGTTCACACGCCTCGCGGTAAAACACCGCACGTGGATTTTGAGGGTGTGACAGAATGGTATCAGAGCCACTCCTGTGCCGTTCTGGGTGTGGGACATACCTCACCAAGGATGGTGACTTCTCGGGATCATCGAGGACGATGAGTCCAAACAGGGGGTGCTTGTGACACCCTACACATATCCCACATCGGCCGTGGACAAGAGAGATTCCTGGTTCATAAGGAATGTCTGGCCTCTAATATCAACATCGCGTTTTGGGCGTATTGGCTGTGGATGAGAGGAGAACTCCACAGTTAAGCGTGCTCAGGTGGGAGCAATCTAGGGACGGGTGACCTCCCTGGGAAGTTTTCACCCGGGCAACCAAAAGCAAATCCGTGAGCTCCTCGTGGGCGAAGCAGACAATATTGTTGGTGTGAGAGGCCGGGTGTCACAAATATTATGCATAAGACATATGAAATGATGAAAGCAGCTAGAAAGCACATACCATGACCTGAAGCAATTAATAGCAAATCAAATTAAATAGAACCCGAACAGAAAATGCCGCACCTTAGAAAGTAGAATCCTGATCGCTTTGCGGTGGTATGAAATCAACAAAAACTGTGTGCCCCTGATTGATAATGGCAAACCACAATTGCAGTCAATTTCAAACCATAATCAGCACATGATAGGAATAAGAGTGAAAAATCAAGAAATCTAATCAATACCGAAAAACATAAGACTGAAATTGCAGTATGAATTGTATACTAAAATCGATGGAGGCTATTAAGAAACATATATATGGCGTCGAGATTGAGAAGATGAATACATAAATGAAAATCAACAGAAGATGAATCATTTGGCATCAAGATTAAGAGTCGTAAACAATAGGATTTACAATATAAGCGCAAAGACACCGGGAAGTGAAGCAATGAAATCGAAGGGACCGAATTCATAGAGAAGCATAGAGTTACCTGAGTTTTTGAGGTCTGACTGCGTGGATGGAAGGGGCATTCGATTGGGTGTCCACCGATATGTATACAGGTCCGGTGGGGAATATAATCAGCCATGAGGTTTGAATGGGGATCTTCAACGGTCATTAAATTGCTGAGTGAAACCTTCAATTGCTACTTGAAAGGAGGCGGGAGGTCGGGGATGGGTGCGGCTAGTGTGTACGTGGGAGAAGAGGGTAACTGAAAAGGGACATTGGAAAGGCACATCTTACAAAATCTATGAAATTACCATGTTACTCATTGTTTATGTATTATATAGTAGTTAAAGATATATATATATATATATATATATATATATATATATGTAGGATTGGGTTCATATGAAAACCCTAAGTAATTATGAGAACTCTTTAACCTTATATTTAACCGTTGATTTAATATTAAATAATCAAGATTCCATTTGAATGGCTTAGATGAGATCAGGGGCACAAAGGTCATTTTAATGTTTGGACTTTTTCTAAAAGGTGTCAGATCTCTTTATTGAAAAAACATCGATAATTTTGAAATCAAAACACCCAATTTCTCAACCTTTAGAACCACCCAGTTCCATCTGTGTACGAATCAATGAAGCCATCGCTAAACCACCGAACCATAGACGATGGCGCCTGTGATCTAGCTCCGGTATGATTCAGGCGGTGCCGGTGAGCGTCATCGAAGAGCTCGTCACCGTGGGATGAACCGCCTTACAGCGAGCGATGTCGAAGCTGGAGAGGGTCGGACCATTTCGCCGTTAAGGTGGGAAATGGCTTTCAAGTGGGTTCCGACTGGACTACGAACAATCACTCCGGTGAGTTGTCAGTTGATAGCTCACCGACATTCTCCGTTGGTGGGTCTCTCGTGGGGCTTAATCGGGTCACCGACGATCGAAATCGGGTATGTCGAAGTATTCCGACGGGAGCTCCACTACATATCCAGCGATTAACGTGCTTCCGACCGGCAAAATTTGCCACTCCGGTAGGGTACTCAAGTCGGGTATGATGGGTCACCACTATTTCAAGAGATCTTGAAAATGGAAATTTACTCATACCCATTTCTCTTAGACCTGATTTATTTTGTGATTCTTATGTTTTGCTTGCTTAATCAGTCAAAATCTTTGATGGTTTCACTTGAATTATCAACTTTAGTGGTTGTTGCATTGTATGATTTCTTATATCTTGTAATGTTTGTTGGGTTCAACAATTGGATAAACTGAAGCTTTCCAAATCATAATCACACCCGACTGAAGAACTCATTATACAAGTTTAGAGACCAAGTTGATTACAACAAAAACAACAATACAAGACAATACAACATGACAAAGTCAAGATCAAGACAATTAGAAAAGTCAAAATTAGGTCATGTTGTACTAATAATATAAATAGACCCACTAGAGCATTTTTGCAAGTGTGGCTTTTTGTGTGTGTTTCTCATGGTGTAAATCACCACCCAAGGAGAAATCCTCTCCTTTGGGTGGGTTTGATTTCACCAGCCAGTTATGATTCTCATTGTAACTTGTTATCAACATCAATGAAATCATAACATTATTATTATCCATGTATTTGTTCTTTGATTCACACACGTCCACCCATCTTAATTTTGAATTTTCAAATCTGAAAGTGATGAATCCTAAGATCCAAGCTCAATGAATCTGAAATATTGATTCAGCAATTGGTATCAGAGCTTTGGCTCTCGGTTATTACTCAGATCTGCTCAGATCTAGGTTTAACCCGATTGATCTGGTGATTGAGTTACTGTTTAGAGGTTTCAAACGTCTCTTCTTAGTATTCCTACCAAACACTCACTGATATACTAAACTGTTACTATTCACCCGAAGAACTCATCTTCAAATAAACAGTACAGGTTGCACAGTCACCAAGAACAGAAAATCAAAGGCTGAAATTGACATATATTCAGCAGATCCATTGTTACAGGAATAAGTTTGGACTTGTTAAAATATTTGGACTAATTAACAATAAAATCAATTAAATCCAGATCTAAACAAGTTAAAAACAAATCGTCTACTATGGATTCATACAATTATTCTGAACTTGGGCATGCCTCAAAACCACCCATGCTCAAACATAAATCTGAATTTAAACAATGGAAAATCAGATTCATGAACTATATTATAGGTGTTGATCCTGATTATTGGATCTCAATATGCAAAGGCCCACACATTCCAGTTACTCTATCTGCAGATCAAGCTGCAATGTACAAGACTTCAAGAATCCTTATTGAAGATCTCACTCTTGATGATGATGATTACAAGAAGATCAAGATTGATCTAAAAGCCTACTCCATACTTACTCAAGCACTCAAAATGGATGTACTCAAAAGATTGGAAAAATATGGTACTGCAAAAGCTGTATGGGATGCACTGCAAATCATGTGTGAAGGAAGCAGTGAAGTGGCTGAAATCAACAAAGACAAGCTTGTGAACCAGTATGGAACATTTCATCACTCCAAAGGGGAGTCCATCTCTAAACAGTTGCATAGGTTTGTGCAACTGGTCAATGATTTAGAGATTATGGGCGTAACTTACAAGTCCAAGGATTTAAACAAGAAGATGTTACACAGTCTTCCTGAAAATTGGAAACAAAATGTAACCATGCTGAAGAACACTCTTGATTTTGAAAGCACCACACTGGATATTATGATAGCAAAGATCGAAGCCTTGGAACTGGATGAAAGAAGCAGAAATCTGGGAGGACCCAGAGTAGTTGAAGCATACAAGTTTCCCACAGATAATCACTCTGTGGAAAATGCCTTCATTACTGAGGAGGATGATTTCATCTCCTCAAGGGATCAGGCTAAATCTACTGGATTCACCACAGCCCCACCATCTAACAGACCATCAACTTCTTCCCCATCAACTTCAACAACTCAAGCATGAGGATTCTCTGCAACCCTGCTCCTGATGATTCAAGATCTGAAGAACAAAAGGCAACTTACAATGAATTTGTTGCCAGCTTTGAAGCCTATTTGGGTGGTAGACTTACATCTGCACATCTGATTCAAGAAGATCTGGAAGAAATGGATCCAGATGATGTGGAGGAAATGGACTTGCAATGGCAAATGGCCATGAATGCTATGAGGGCAAAGAAGTTTTTTAGAAAAGGGAAAAAGCTTCACCTCAATAAAAACACCAAGCTTGGATATGACAAATCAAAGGTGAAATGCTTCAATTGTGGCATGACTGGTCACTTCTCTAGAGAATGTAATGCTCCCAAAAGAAACTACAACGCTTAAAGGCCTTCTCAGAGCCAGTCATCATCACAACCATCTTCAAGCTTTCACTCCAACAGTCATCAACAACAGCTTCATCATCATCAACAACAACTTCATCATGATCAACAATCACATCAGACTCAACCCCAACTGACCAATCAAGTTATGGAAGCAATCAGTCATCAGCAAATGCTCTTGTTATCAGACAGGATGGAGTATGCGACTGGAGCATGTATGCAGAGGAAGTAAAGCCTCAATTTCAAAATCATGCACTCATGGCTCACATCAATGATGGACCTTCCCCCATGCCTACTGAGGTAAAATCTAACCTGTGTAGTGATAAATGCATACGTGTATTACAAGGGTATAGAGAGCATAATCATAAACTGGCTGATAAAATTAAAGAAGAAAAGGTTAAATCAGAGATGCTCAAAAGAGAAATAAAAGGTTTTGAAATCAAAATTAAATCCCTCATCTCTGACATTGAGAAATTGCATGGTGAAAAGTATACTCTTGCAGCTGAGAATGAGCTACTGACTGAAAAATTAGCTCAATCTAAAGCTGAACAAAATCTTACTGAACTGAAACTTGAAAAGTTTCAACAGTCATCAGTAAAGCTGAAAGAGATGCTTGATTCATAAAAGGACCCAAAAGACATGTCTGGTATTGGATATAACTCTTGTCCACCACCATACAATGATAACTACACTGTCATGCCTGATTCTGTCACACTCACCCAAGAAAATGGACCTAACACTATTGAACCCAAAACAATAGTAAAACAAATTACTAATCCTCAAAATAAACCTAGTGTTTACATTGAAACAAATGAGGACAAAATCAAGTTAGGTCACCCAATTAAAATCAAGGCGTGTTCAGACAAGACAGTGGATGTAATCAAAACAGATAGCCCAATCAAGGCTATAGTTCCTTTTGTAAAATTCATCCCTGCAATGTCAAAGGAAAAGAAAATAAAAGCTAAAAAGGTGAATCTACGTACAGAAGGTAAATCTGATAGTGAGATAAACTCTCATAAAAATTCAAGCAAATTAGACACTGATTCACCATCAATCAAAAGAAAGGTCACTCGGATCACAGAAACTAAATCTAACTCAGACCCTCAAACATCAAAATCAAAGCAAGGTGTTGGCTTTGATATTTTCAATAAAGAGCATGTGAGTCAATTTGATAAGGAGATTAGGAAAAGATTAAGAAAGCATGGACAGCCTCAGAAAAACAAAGACAGTAGTGTTGTGAAACAAACTACCAACAAGGCTGATCATGCTGTCTCATCAAAACCAAGGAATGAATCTAACTCCAAATCTGCCAAAGCTACAAAATCCGCAACACCAGAATCAGTAGCCAGAAACAAAATCATGTATTGTGAAGTTTGTGAGAGGTCTAATCATCGAACAGATAAATGCTTATACAATCAATACTGTTCAATCTGTGATATGAACAACCACTCCACCAAGAACTGTTATTTCAACAAATACTGTTCTGTCTGCAACATGACAAATCACAATACATCTGAGTGTTTCTTTAAGCAAAAGGGATTGAGAGTACCTCAAAACAAACCTATCTCTTCAACCATGTCTGAGAAACCTAAGATCAATGGTCGTCTTCAACACAGAGTTTCAAAATCTGATGATGATGTGAAAAACCTGAGAACTTCAAACAGAATCAAAAGAAATAAAAATCAAACAGTCAAACAAACTAATGATTTTATAAATCCAAAACAAAGTTTGATAATCAAAAATGAATCAACTTTCTGAAAAGGAACAGGGATCAAAGGTTTGAATACTCATATGACTCTTCAGTAGAAGTAATGAACCATACTTCGTTCAGAAACAAATCAAGGATAACTCCATCATCAAAGCCCCAGTTTAGAGGAAAGTACCAACAGGTTACTATCATGGATAGAAACGGTAAGCCCAAGACCATCATGGCTTGGGTTTCACAGTCTAAGTAGTTCTTTCTGTGCTTGTAGGGTTATTCATACAGGTCCAATAGTTTATGGTATGTTAACAGTGGATGCTGCCGACACATGACTGGAGATCGTTCCCTCCTTCATGATTTTAAGCACATTCAAGGAACTACTGTGGCATATGGAGGAGATTCACAAGGTGGTAGAATTACAGGTGAAGGATCTGTGACAAGTGGAATGCTGAGCTTCGACAGAGTGAACTACTGCGAACAACTGAACTTCAATCTTCTCAGCGTGTCTCAGATCTGTGACAAGAAATACTCCACTACTTCACTGACACTCATTGCTATATTCTGAGACCAGGATTTCAAATTCCTGAAGAATGGGTTGTCTTGAAAACACCAAGAAAGAATAACACCTATCTCTTTAACCTTAATTCTGCATAACCAAAAGAAGAAACATGTCTTCTATCAAAAGCATCCTTTGATGAATCACAACTTTGGCATAGACGATTGGGACACACAAATTTCAGAAACATGAACAGACTGGTTAAGAAATCATGTTATTGGTTTACCTCAAAAAGAATTCCACTTCATTGACCACTGTTCATCGTGTCTCAAAGGAAAACAACACAAATCGTTTCACAAGCCAAAGTTGATGAACACCAACAATTCTCCATTGAAACTACTTCATATGGATCTTTTTGGTCCAACTCATGTTATGAGTATGGGAAAGAAGCAATATTGTTTGGTGATCATAGATGACTTTTCTAGATTCACATGGGTCTTCTTCTTACTTCATAAGAATGAGGCGTCCCAATTAATAAAAGATTTTGTCACTAAGATTGAAAACCAAATTGATCTTAATGTCAAAACAATCAGGAGTGATAATGGGACAGAATTTAAAAATGAAGATATGAGTTCTTTTTGTACAACCAAAGGCATAGCTCATCAATTTAGTGCAGCTAGAACTCCTAACAAAATGGAGTGGCTGAAAGAAGAAACAGAACACTAATTGAAGCAGCACGTACGATGCTAGCAGATGCTAAACTGTCAATCACCTTTTGGGCAGAAGCAGTTAACACATCATGCTTTGTACAAAATAGAACTCTGATTATCAAAGAAAGTAACAAGACACCTTATGAACTCATGTTTCAAAGAAAACCATTCATTGGATTTTTCAAGTCATTTGGCTGTCCTGTCTTAATATTAAACACCCGCGACCATTTGGGAAAGTTTTCATCCAAGTCTGATGAAGGATTCTTTGTAGGTTATTCTTCTGTTTCAAAGGCTTACAGAGTGTTTAATCCTAGATTAAACATCATAGATGAAACAACAAATGTTCAATTCAAGGAACATTCTTTCCCCAAATCTACAAATGGTCCTGATGGTTGTTTGATATTGACTCATTTACAAAATCTTTTGATCAATTTCACATGTCTGATACAGGTAATCTACAATCAATAACACCTTCATCATTAGTAGAAAGAAGGAGTGACTTTCCAATGATTCCTCCAAGCCTCTGCTGAGCAACTCGATGAAGAAATATCACTACAAGCTGATCCTGTCAGACATACTGATCAACATCAAAGTGCATCGATTGAGGATGGTCCCAGTACAATGCTCTCTCCATCAGAGATACCATCTATTGAAGCTAGAAACCAAGAAGAAGCTGGAACTCAACCTCATGTTACCCCTCCAGTTGACATTGAAAGAATTTCAAATGATGGGAGTAATCAAATCTCTGCTAACACTGAAGCAGGAATTGAAACAAATTTTGATTACTTTCATAGCTCCCCAACAGTACAAGAAGATATTGCCTCTCACCATGATGAACTGAATGTCTCCAATCTTGATGTAACCATTGCTGGTGACTCAATTCCAACCACAAGAATACATAAAGATCATCCAGTTGACAACATCATTGGTGAACTAACTGAAAGGGTGACTAGAAGCAAGTCAAGCATAGCCAACATCGGCTTGTTCTCATGCTTTCTGTGTCAAACAGTACCCAAAAATATCAAAGAGGCTCTTCAAGACAACAGTTGGATTGAAGCAATGCAGGAAGAGTTGCTACAGTTCAAGAAGCAAGAAATATGGCAGCTGGTAGATCTTCCCGAAGGACAATACCCTATCGGTACCAGGTGGCTATACAGAAACAAAACTGATGACAGGGGAATTGTTATTAGAAACAAAGCAAGACTAGTATCTCAGGGATACACTCAAGTAGAGGGAATTGACTATGATGAAGTATTTACCCCTGTAGCCAGACTAGAAGCCATAAGAATCTTTCTTGCATATTCAGCATCCATGAACTTTACTGTTTATCAAATGGATGTGAAATGTGCTTTTCTATATGGAAAGATTGCTGAAGAGGTCTACGTGAGTCAACCACCTGGATTTGAAGACCCAGATTTTCCTCACAGAGTTTACAACTAGACAAAGCCTTGTATGGTCTTCATCAAGCACCAAGAAAGTGGTATGAGACTCTTTCATCATTTCTTCTTGATAATGGATATGAGAGAGGAAAGATTGATCAGACTCTCTTCAGAAAAAAAAGGAAAGGACATGTTGCTTGTACAGATATATGTGGATGACATCATTTTGGCTCAACAAACAAGTCTCTATGTAAAGACTTTGAGAATCTCATGCATTCAAATTCCGAATGAGTGCAATGGGAGAGCTCACTTTCTTTCTGGGAGTACAAGTCAAATAGACAGCAGACGGAATCTTCATCAATCAATCAAAATATGTGGAAACAATGCTGAAGAAATTCAAGTTTGCTGACTGTCAGTCCATCAGAACTCCTGTGGATACTAAAGTGAAGATTGGACCTGATCCTGAAGGCAAATCATTGGATCAAACACACTATCGTTCCATGATAGGTTCACTCATGTATCTAACAGCCAGTAGGCCTGACATTATGTTTGGTTTTATGTATGTGCCAGATATCAAGCAGATCCCAAGGAATCTCATGTCAATGTAGTCAAGAGGATATTCAGATATCTTAAGGGCAAACCTGCTCTTGGTCTATGGTATCCAAAGGACGGAGATTTCAATCTCTATGCATACACTGACAGTGATTATGGAGGATGTAACTTCAATAGGAAATCCACATCTGGCGGTTGTCAATTTCTTGGTCCTAGACTTGTATCTTGGCAGTGCAAGAAGCAAACCAATGTTTCTGTCTCAACAGCAGAAGCTGAGTACATAGCAGCATCTGCATGCTGTTCTCAAGTTCTCTGGATTCAAAACCAGATGCTTGATTATGGTTTTAACTTTCTGCACACTCCAGTTTATATTGACAACACAGCAGCAGTTTTTATAACTAATAATCCAGTTCAACACTCAAAAACAAAACATATTGAAATTAGATATCACTTTTTGAGAGATTATGCTGAAAAAGGATTAATCAAATTGATACAAGTTCATACTGACAATCAATTAGCTGATTTATTCACTAAGGCTTTTGATCCAACCAGATTTGAATTCTTAGTTCAATCAATTGGCATGATTAATCTTGAGTAAAAAGAAAACAAACAAAACATTCAAATATCAAAAAGAAATCAAATGACGAAGAGTATAGTTTATCTATGGGAAATGATATAATTACAGTCGTTATATCATTCACTGTGCTAATTTATAAAACTTAAATGACTGACATGACTTATCTGATATGTTGGTAGGCTCAACTTGGAAAAGAAACCACATGCAGTGATAAATTAAAGCTTATATTCAACTGTGATGCTGTCATCTCATAGTATGTGTAAGTTTTGACTTGTCCAAATGTGTGTGTGTGTAGAAACCAAAACACCCCAGGTAATGATGACTTATGAATCTCATTTACTCACATCAGTTCCTCCTTTGTTTGCTAAGCAAAGACCTGGAGAAACAAGCACATAGTGCTGATGTCAAGATCCATGAAGATTCCTAATGTGGAACACATCCATCTTGGATGAAACAAACAGAATAAAAATCATTCAAAATGAATGAATCAAAAGAATCCTGAGAGATCACCTTCCAAAGTGAAGTGAAAAGAATCCCAATGTGGATCAAAAGTGATAAATGGATCAAAAATAAAAGAATCCCAATGAGGATCAAGTAATATGAGATTTCTAAGTATAAATATCCTAGTCATGTAAGATGTTGAAAGTTCTACCATACATTGCATGCAGATGGTTGACCTTGCCATGCCTTTGAGTGTGAGGTACATGTTGAATACCCAATCAACTCGAAACATGATAAGATCATTTGCATCAGAAGATTAACCAAGTATGAGTTTAAGAGGACAAACATACCTACAATCAATATGTTCATGACCATGTCTGTTTTACTAACAATTGCTTGCACTTGTGAAAGGTAAGATTGATATGATCCCAAAGAAAGGTATAACTTAACTTCTTGTACAGTGAAGAAAGCAAAAATCACAAAAAGATTTTCTTTTCAAAACTTTCAAATCCTTAAAAGTTTCCATCCAGTATGGATATAAACTTTAGGGGGAGTAATTTAAAATTTTGATCAACTTTGTACAGGTGGTTCCTTTCTTAAAATTAGAAAAACCAAAAACAATTTACCAAATCAGAAAATCTGTCTGTGTTGTGGCAGAAGTTATACCATAGTATCTCAGTTCTTGCAGACATCTTGATGCACAAAAGTCCAAGATCAGTCAACAATGGGAAACTTGATTCACCACGGATGAACAAGTCAATCCAAGCAAGAATTGATATCCCACAATCAGTCAAAATTCATAAGAATGAAGCAACTGACACATCTTCATAAAGGCAAAGACATTGCTTCATAAAGCTTCAGAGAAAATTCATCAAAACCAACCAAAGCAAAAACATTAAGTTTGAAACTTAATGTAGGTAAGAGCATTGGTTAATGCCGGTGAAGGTAACCCAAGCATTCAACCAATGCGGGTACTGGTTTTGTGAACTGAAACACAAGTGAAATACTAATGCGGACAACACTACTCTACCGCATTAGTCTCATCACAAGTTTTAAGTACGAAAAACAAATGCGGACAAAACTTTTGTTCATCCGCATTTCTTTTGAAAAGATGAAATCAATACTTAAACTTGAGTGTAAGCTTGTGTCTTTATAAGAGGAATAAGTGCTCATGTTCTTCTGTCATTTAGGACAAGTTGAAGAAATGCGGACAGAGGTTACTCTACCGCATTTGATGAAAGTTGAAGTTTTTGTTCTTCCGCATTTGCTACAGTGAACAAATGTTGTCAAAATTTTGTTAATCCACATTTGCAACAGTGAACAAATGCTGACAAGTTTTTGTTCATCCGCATTTGCTACAGTGAACAAATGCTGACAAGTTTTTTGTTCTTCCGCATTTGCTACAGTACACAAAGACTCATGAAAATTTCTTCAACCGCATTTGCTACAGTAATTTTAAAAATTTGAGCGCATTTGTTTTCAAACTTATCAAAATTTGAAATCCATATTAAGTTGACTATATAAACCAAAATCGAAAGGTCATTTAATACTTTTCAAAATTGAGAGACTTAAAAGGAGAGACGAGCGCCACTAAAGTTACTGTTCATCTTATCATCTTCTTCATGTTGCAAACCTATGTTCTAAGTTCGATTCACCATCTTTCACTCATCTTCGATTCACTACAACAGTATTATCGAGGAATAGGTGAGAATCCAAAGTGTTCAGAACCCTAACTGTCGACATTCATCGAAAACATGAACTTAGAAAAACTAGGTCAAGAAAGAATCATGCAAATCAAACAAGTGTTCATGAACCATTGTCGATTTCAACAGAAAGACACATGCTAATCAAGTAAAACTCATCAAACAAAGAATTTTCACAAGTTCAGTTTGTCATATGAACGGGCATGTAAATACTAAAATGTTGGAATCAAAAGACGTCACAATGGTTAAAATGAGTTGAAATTGATAAAGAATACTCAATGCAATCAGGAATAACTCATCAAAAAGTACATAAATGACTAAATCAGGTTAGATCAAATGTATATGAAACAGTATACATGAACACTCAATTTTGACCAAGAAAAGTCAAAATATGATCAAATTAGTCTGATTTATGATAAACTCTTTGTTGATATATATTATTCATCATTCTAATACATATGCCTTGAATGCAGTGAACAATGGCAAACCTCACATGGAGCAAGCTCCATAATGTCAGTGGTTTTCTTGACCCTGATGTAACTGAGGCTGAAGGCTTAAGGCATGATCAGATTTCTTCTAACCACAAGGGTGGCCTATGCTATGACAGTAAGACCCATCATCTATGAGACCTTCATTAGGTCATTTTGGGGAACAGCTGAAGTGGTTGAAGTTGATGGTGTGAGAACACTAACTGGAAGAATCACTGATGATCATTCCTTAGCAATCACTGAGCAAATGTGAGACAGTGTCTACAGTTTGGAGATGATGCTGATGCCCCTATAGAACTTAAGATGATGAGATCATGACCTTCTTTGAATATTGGATATGAGGGTGGATATGAAGGGAAGCAGATTGTGAAAGGGTTGGTAGATCTGCAATGGAGATTCTTGATACACATGTATCAACACTGTCTATCTAAGAGAAAGACTGGATGGAATGATATCCCAGTGACAACCTCATCTGCTATTTGTGCTCTATGCACCAATCGTCCTTCAACATGTCTGCATATGTCTTCAATGGATTAGTCTCAAACATCCAAGAGGGTAGGAGGCACATGTTTTTATGTACCCCAGATTTATACAGTGCTTCATAAATGAAGCCTTTCCTGATCTTGCACCTATAGGACCAGTGATGGACATCCACACTATAATGCCAAGTCCTACAGGTACATCACAAAAAGAGATCCTAGGAACTTCTACAGTGGTACGTTTTTCCCTCTGTTACCTTGGATGCAACAACAATCAATCAAGGAGGAGTACAAGAATTAGAGGCTCCTGATGATGAGCCTGTTCATGAAGAAGAACAATCAGCAATCGCAGAGGATAGACAGAGGTCAGTGTCACCACAGGTTGATGTAGGTGGTGATCTTCACACTGGACCTTCTGTGCATGAAGTTAATGAAGTTTCACCATCTATACCATTACCATCACCCCAAAGATCACCAATTCCACCTCACCAATCTCAACCTATCATCTCACCCCACATCTCTCCTATACACTCACCACTTCTTCACTCTATCCAATCTCCCATTCGCCATACACCTGTTCCATCACCAACTTCAGTTGAACCTCAAGAGTTTGGTGACTCTGCCAGCTCTTCTGAGAAATCCAAATCATCATCTGATGAGGAGGATCATCCCACCAGGATGCCTGTAAGGCAAATTGCATCAGAGGCTGCTCCTTCAGAAAGTTATGCTGAATCTGAGAGAACAAGCCTGATGAGAAAGATGAGATGATTCCAATTTGCTTCAGAAGATTGCAAGGATTGAAAAGATGCAAAGAATTGCAAGGAAAAGATGCAAAGAACAGATCAGTTCTTCTGCAAGACAGGTGTTGGAATTGAATGAGAAAGAAAAAGAACTAAAAGAATTGAAAGAAAAACATGAGAGTGAGAAGAATGAGAAAGACAAAGAGATTGAGATGTTGAAAGCTGCTCTTCAACACTCAAGAGAAGAAATCAGTGGTCATGTGGAAACCTTGAACCTGCAAACAATAGTAATGGAAGAACAAGAAGAAGTTATTGAAGAACAATCTTCTATTATCCATGACCTTGATAGGCAAGTAGAAGCTCTTAAAAAGAGAGTCTCTGAACTTGAAATGCTTGTCAAACTAAAGCAGGAAGCAGATAAAGATCATGATGATGAAGGTGATGAAATGAAAGAAAAGAGAAAAAGGGAGGATGACACAGAATCATCTAAAGACAGTGGTGATGATTCCCCTCCAGCCAAAAAGATGAGATTCACTATGGCTGAAAAGGAGGGAGAATCAACTGGATCAAAGCACACATCATCTAGCATGGAGATGATCGTGTACACAAGTCATCCTGAAGAAGTCCACACTGAAAAAAAGAGTTCATGACATGATGAAAGACTTAGATATGTTCACTGCTGATGAATATATCATTGATGATGAATTCTGGGACTTCATTGTAAATCAAAGTGCAGATGCTGAGCCTTTTGTTATCATACCTCAATCTCCAGTGCCAATTGATAAGGAGTTGAGTATGCAAATAGTTCCTGCTGTGTCACTTTCTGATGAACAAAAAGAAATGATCAGAAAGCTATGTGAACAGCAAAAAAGAAGAAGAATAGACTGATGTATCTGTACACATTCCTGAAAAGGAACAGACTGAAGAAGCTCCACAAGAGGGTGAAATGCCTGAACCCTCTTCTGGCTCAAGCATGCAAACATATGCCAGAGAAGGAGCTATCTTGAGGCAAAGGCTAAAGGAAAGAGACCAATGGTAGATGATGAACCATTGAAAAGAAGTAGAAAGATGACCCAAGGAGTCTAGCAGCTATTGCTGGATTCTTGGAAGAACATGAACAAGCAAAGCCTTATTGAAAAGGAAGGCTGATGTAATTGACTTAGAAGAAGGTGAAATTCCAGGTGGATTCATGGTTGATAAGCCAGTGATCAGTAAAATCCCTGTGAATGAAGAACCTTATGCTTCTGAAAAGATTGAAACGGCCAAGTCTGGTGATTTGATGAAAAAGGCCGTATTTCTGATTGATCATGGTTATGACCCTGACGAAGTCTTTGGGATGACATATGAAGGGATGCTAGCAGAAGAAGACAAGCTAAACAAGCTGCTAGATCCAACTTTTGAAACAGAGTATGAGAAAACTCTGTCTCCTAAAGCTTCTGAAATCAAGGCAACAAAAGCCAAACCTGCTGCTCCTCATCAACCCATGTACCCTGATCCCTATAGCATGACAGATAAGGAGATGAAGGATTATCTGTCTGCTCAAGGATTCACCAAAAGAAAATTAGGGAACATGAAAACCAATTCCCTAAGGGCTGCTATCCTTAGGATGATTCTCGAAAAGAAAGACAGGTTGAAGAAAATGGAGAAGGAGATCATCAGAACCCAACCAAGAACAAGGTTTCAGCTCAAGAAATGAGTCTCACTCAGGGAGATCATGATTCCCTGGCACCCATTCTCCATAGATACCCAGAATGGTTTGCTGAGCCTTCACAACTGGAACTACATGAAGGACTCACAACTGCTGAAATGATAAAGGGTGTGTCTACTCCAAAGGCAAGACTGATCAGAAGATTATTGCCTGGAAGTATGACAGTGATTGGAATATGTTCATGGTGAAGAGAATATCAGGATTAGTCCAATTTTTCACAGAGTACTCTGCTCTTGTGAATTCTCTAATGATCCATGATCTCAAGGAACTAGCCAATTTAAGATTGATAAATCATGGGGCTATGTTCAGGGGATATGAGTTTGAGGACATTCTGAGGATGTTCAAGAGAACTGATAACTTCAAATCATTGAAGGCTATCTGCATGAGAAAGGATAGATCTTTGTCAATCCCCTTGAGAAAAAGAAAAGAAACCAGCTGAAGAAGTGGTATTCCCTGAACTTAGGGTAAAACCCACTGAATCCTTGAAAAGGAAGATGGTTGCTGGTACTCACACTTCTGTGCCAATCTCAAATGTTTATTATGATGAGAAAACCTATGAGTTGGTGATTGAAAGGAAGTGGGGAGGAAAAGAAGGAGCTGAAATTCGACTGTTCAGTGGATATGAAGTGAGACTGCTAGACGAATCTTACATACACTACATATATACAAGGCATTTCAGGGAGATTAGAAATAAGCTTGGTGAAGCTGATATGTACTTCTTTCTTAAGTGCATCAAACTCCTGAAGATGGCCTATGACAGGATCATCAAGAAGAAAGAGCAAAGGAGGAAAAAGAAGACTCTTTTGCAGTTTGGAAACATTGTGAAGTTAGAGGTTGATGCTGATGGATCTTTACTGATTCACAGAGATGGGCTGTCAACTGTGTCATTCTAGGAGCCTGTTTCATTGACGAAGCTGCCCGTTGAAGCCATCCATAATATGAGCCAAATGAAGATCCATGTACTAAGCAGAGAGAAGCTGGATGAAGCAAGACAGTTCTCTAATATGATCAAGGCCATACTGGATCCTTCCTACACAGACTCAGCTCTAGTGTCATCTCCTCCTACTGCACAAGACCCAGCAGAATCCTCACAACCTGATCCACCCTCAAACCCTTGAAGTACTTAGGCTGTATAATCCTTAGGGGGAGTATTGTTAGACCCTGAAAGGATCATACATGCCAATTCAAGAGGTGAATGGTTGTTCTGCTGGTTTCCCCCCCAAGTCCAAGAAGAAAATGTACATAAGAAGATCCTGCAAGAGAAGAAAATTACAAGTGTCGGCTATCTGCATTTGTTAATACGGAAAACCAAGAACAAATGCTGACAAGTATTTGTTCTTCCGCATTAACCAATGCGGAGAGCAGATGAAATAAAGTACAAGGCATTTGTTCTTCCGCATTAACTAATGCGGATGACCAGCACAAATGCGGCCAAGTGTTTGTTCATCCGCATTAACTAATGCTGATGACCAAACACTAATGCGGTAAATAGAAGACCAATGCTGATGAAGAAATACTCATCCACATTAGTTAATGTGGATACAAAGAAACAAATGCTGATGAAGACTTAGTATAAGGGTAGTTTAGTCTTTTTGTACAAGTTGTAAGTCAGCCTATAAATAGAATAGAAACCTCGTATGTGAGGTAGGTCGAAAAAAACGTTGTTGTGACTGTGTACACAACCTTTTCAGAAGAGACAATCAGAATATACTTTGTTTTCTCTCAGATTAGCTGTCTTGTTACTGTAGCATGCAAAACCCTAGTATTTACTCTGTAACAGTTCATCTAATCAATACAAGAATGCATTTATGAGTATATAAAGTGTTTTATGATCATTGATTGCCTGATTCCGCCTTCCAATCATTGACTCAATCATCATATTCGATCCTCTTGATTTACATCAATAGAGAATATCATTCTCAAACCCATCAGGAAGTAAAGGACTGGGTCTGTGGTTCCTCAGATGTTGTCACTAAACTTTCTCCCCTTTTGGTAGCATCATCTTGAGAGCTAGATGAGATAGAGGAAGAAGTCAATGAGACTTGAATAGGTACATGCCTAACAGACCTCTCGTCTGTTTCTTAGCTAGTTTAGCCTTGAGATTGTCAATCTCAAGTTACTGAGTGGCTGTCCTTGTCTCTAAGATCCTTACCTGAGATTCCAGGTTTGATACCTTAGAGAGCAAGTACTGAAGTGTGAGTTGCATACTTCCCTCATCTTCATGTGAAGAATCACGGGGAGATGAGATAACATACCTAGTATGTTCAGTCTCACCACCAGATGTGGCTTCTTGGCACCCAGGATACCTTAGCTCAAAGTAATCTCTTTCAGAGATGTCAATGGGCAAAGTTGCCGTAGTCTCAGTCCTAATAATGTTACCACTGTCCTGAGAGCTCAATGAGAGACTCTGAGTAGTGGCAGCTGAGCCTACATGAGTCCCCTCCACATCAGTGGGACTCACCTTAGTAGCTGGCTGCTGATGGGGGCTAGAGATAAGGGATCTCTCTTGGCTCTGTTGACCTTTGAGAGGGTGTTGTAGATCACTTCATGGCCATGGAGAGAGGTTATCTCTTCATCAGTATGGAGTAAAAGGTCAGTAAAAGATAAGGAGTTAAACCTACTGACCCGGGAACTAGATCAATGTCTACAGGCATTGAGCCTATGGTGGGGCTGTCCGTTAAGGCTGCATGGGGAGTGTAGAGACTCACCCTATGGGCTAAAGGCTTGAGGTTCGGGCTCTTGGGTTTGAGACTGAAGAGGCTCAAAACCCACATTGAAGTCAAATGTGAAGGATGGTGTGACCTTGGACTGAGTGGGAGCCCATGGTTCCACTCTAGCCCTTTTGGTTTGAACTGGAGGAGCTTGTTCAATTAGAGTAGATTGAACAAGGGTTCGTTTGGGGCGTCTCTGGTGAGTGATTTTGATGGGTAGAGAAGGTGTGGGACATTTGTGGTGGAGGTTGCTGGTGTGGGTTCATCACCTATGGGGATAACAGGGATGTCACCAGGAGCTATGCGCTCAATCATCTCTCGAGGTAATGGAGTGTACCGGCCAGTAAAGTTGGTGGACACCTTCTTTAATGTCTTGAAGATGGTAGGCCGCACTTGGGGAACAGTAAGAGCAGCTGCATAGACAAGCTTGCTTGGTTCCAGCTCACAGTTGATTATGTGTTGAATGTATCTGGGATACATGAAGAATGTATCCCTTCTCAGGTTTCCAATCAAGTTGGTCAACACAAATCTTGAGTAGTTAAAGCGTAGGCCTCTCACCAACCCATGAACTAGGCATCCTTGTTCATATGGGATTTGATCCCATCCCCAGACTTATTGGATAACCAGTGCAGAACAATGTGTAGCATGAACTTCCAATGGTATGAGAAGTTGAACTTATAGACGGTTGACCTGCTCACATCTCCACCATATCCCATTAGGATGTAGGTGCCATCCAAGTCTTCTTTGGGGAACTCAGTAGGAGCCCATCATCATGAAGCTCGAGATGTTCCCTGATGAGTTGTTCAGTGATGATCAACTCCTGTCCACAAATACGGGTTCTCAGGACGCGAACCCTATTGAGGACATCAGCTTGACCGTTACTCCAGAATTCAGTCATGTGGTTGGAGTACACGGTGGGGTTTACAGTAAGCGCCATGAGGTAGGTGGATTCAGTAAGAAAGGTGATGATTTGGGTGAAGTCGGCATCTCTTGATGAATCAAGTAATGCGACTTGGTTGTGCTGAGGGTTTAACGCCATTTCAGAGAAAGTAAGCTTGAATTTGGGTGAAATTTCAGGTTTGACAGTGAAGAGAATAGTTAGGGCAGTAAATTGGTAAAAGAAGAGAAATTGATCAGTCAAGATTATTTAAAGGGGATGAATTGTGGTAGTGGCGGTAATAGGGTAACTGTTTGAGGTTTACTGTGGGTGGTATGGTGGTTTTTGGCTGAGAAATGACAGTGGCGGCAAGGGATAATTTTAAATAATCTGACCATCATGAGCAAAATCTTTACCTTTACAGAGTGGGCCCAAAAGATATCTGTTACATAGTAAAACCTTTACTTCCGAATGTAAAACATTTTTGAAGGTAATTGTCTTCCGAAGGCAATTTCTCTTCCGAAGCAAGGCATTGCTTCCGAAGATAAAATTGTCTTTCCGAATGGAGAGTTATATAAGCTTCGGAAGTAGATCTGATGTAAAATCAATCGCTTCTTCTAAGACCAAAAATCTTCCGAGAAGAAAATTTTCATTGAGGAATTTGGCTTCGGAAGATATTCAAGAATATCTTCCGAGAGTTAATTCCTCTTCGGAAGGAATTTACACTTGGAATAATTGAAAGATCTTTTGTAACAGGGCTTAAATGTATTGACACAAGACATTACACATTTAAAAAGATTTTCAAAGAGGTAGTTAATCAATGTTTATCATCCCAATAGCTGATATGAGATACTTAAATCTTTGTTCATCAAATGCCTTTGTGAACAAATCAGCATATTGTTCATTTGAGTCAACTTTGATTAACTTTATCAGATGTTTCTCATGAATATCTCTGATTAAATGATACCTGATATCAATGTGCTTTGTCTTGGAGTGCTTCACCTGATTCTCAGTAATGGAGATAGCACTGTTGTTGTCAATATGGATAGGAGTAGTCACTAGTTGAATCCATAATCTAACATCTGATTTTGAATCCATAGCAGTTGAGCATAGTAGCTAGCAGTAGCAATGTATTCAGCTTCAGCAGTTGATGTAGAGACACAGGATTGTTTCTTGTATTGCCATGAGATAATCCTTCCACCAAGAAATTGACATCCTCCTGATGTTGATTTCTTGTCAATGTTGCAGCCACCATAGTCACTGTCAGAGTATCCATAGAGATTGAAATCACTATTTCTTGGATACCAAAGACCTAGTTTAGGTGCTCCTTTGAGGTATCTGAGGATTCTCTTAACAGCAGCCAGGTGAGACACCTTGGAGCAGCCTGATATCTTGCACAAATGCATGTGGCAAACATGATATCTAGTCTACTAGCAGTGAGATACATCAGAGAACCAATAATTGCTCTATACTGATGTTGATCAGTATCCTCCCCCTCAAGATTAGGGCAAAGATTATGGTTTCTGGGTATGGGTGTCTTGGCTGGTTTACAGTCCTTCATTTCAAATCTGTCTAAGATGTCTGAGACATACTTAGATTGACTTATGAAGAACCCTTCCTTCATCTGTTTCACCTGAATTCCAAGGAAAAAGTCCATTTTTCCCATAGAAGTCATTTCAAATTTCTGCTTCATAATGCTCTCAAAGTCCTTGCACATTTGGTCATTTGAAGAACCAAATATGATGTCATCAACATAGACTGAACGAGCAATATGTCTTTTCCACTCTTTCTGATGAAAAGAGTCTTGTCAATGGTAGCTCTGGTGTAGCCATTCTTCAGGAGAAACTGAGAGAAGGTCTCATACCATAGCCTAGGTGCTTGGTGCAGCCCATATAGAGCTTTATCCAGTTTGCACACATAGTTGGGGTGTTGTGGGTCTCAAATCCTGGAGGTTGACATACATAGATTCCCTATCTATATCCCTATATAGAAAGCACACTTGACATCAAGTTGGTAGACTGTGAAGTTCTTGGATGCGGCATAAGCAAGGAAGATCCTAACTGCCTCAAGTCTTGCAACAGGTGCAAAGACATCAGTATAATCGATTCCTTCATCTTGGGTATACCCTTGAACTACTAGTCTTGCCTTGTTCTTGATAATCAAGCCTCTATCATCTTTCTTGTTTTTGAACACCTATTTAGTGCCTATGGGTACTTGACCAGATGGTAGTGGGCATAGATTCCAGACCTTTTGTCTTGTGAATTGAAGCAGCTCCTCCTGCATCGATTAACCCAACTACTATCCTTTAAGGCATCTTCACCTTCTTGGGTTCCATCTGAGACAAGAAGCATGAGTACAAGCAGACATTCCCATGATGAGTTTGCCCTCTTGTTCTCCACCCTCAGAGACATTCCCTATGATGTTCTCAGTTGGATGAGTGTGTGTGAATCCTAAGGCGAGGAATCACTTCCAATTGCAGAGGTAAGTCTAGGTTGGACATATTCTGATCAGGAACTGGATCACTCTGTCCAGCTGCTGTTTCAAAGTCATTCAATGAGGACTGATTGAATGATTGAGAAACATCATCAATGGTTGGTTGTGAAGTAGTATTAACAGTTGCCTGTTCCTTCAGAATACTACTTCCCTCAACCTGGTGTTGTAATGGATCACCTGAAGAGCTTTGGGGTTCATCAGGTGATTCACTTATTGAAGCTTCACTATTCCTGGAGATAGTTACACTATCAGATCTGTGAATGGTTGAAGCTTGTTTCCTTTCAGCTCTTAGAGAATTTGGAAGAGGTCTGGGAAGCTCAAATAGTTGATCTGCATCAGCATCAGCATCACCTTGAGCACTTGTTCCAGCTGAAACGTTCTCACAAGATTGTTTAGAATAGTTTGGAAACAATTCTAAATCAAAGATATAATCAGGTCCATTCCCTTAACACAAGGAGTGTGCTTATTTACAACTATATTGGATGACTCCTCAAATTGTTTATTCTTGATGTTGTATACTCTATAAGCTTTGGAGCTAGAAGAGTATCCAACAAAGATAGCATCATCCAACTTCTCAGCAATTTTGCTAAGTTGTCTTTGTGTTAAGTATGGTACACCTGCAGCGAAAGGACCTTAGAAAGCCAATGAACGGTGGCCTCTTGTTCCATAACTCATAAGGGGTTTTTCCATGGAGCTTAACTACAAGAACCCTGTTCTGCACATAGCATGCAGTGCTGACTGCCTCTGCCCAGAATGTTAGAGGTAGCTTTGAATCAGCTAACATGGTCCGAGCAGCCTCAATAAGTGTCCTATTCCTCCTCTCAGCAACACCGTTTTGTTGAGGAGTTCTGGGAGCACTATATTGTCTGGCAATCCCTTTGAGTTACAGAATGAGTCAAGAACAAAGTTCTAAACTCAGTCCCTTGATCACTTCTAATGATCTTAACCTTGTGATCAATTTGATTTTCTATTTTAAGAATAAAAGATTTTAAAGTTTCAGCCGTTTCATCTTTACTTCTTAAAAGAATACCCATGTAAATCTTGTAAAATGATCAACAATCACAAGGCAGTATGATTTCCTTCCAATGCTCATTATAGTTGTGGGACCAAAGAGATCCATGTGCAATAAGTGTAATGGAGTAGTGATGGAGTTAACACATTTGGATTTATAAGATGACCTGTGTTGTTTCCCTTTCAGACATGCAACACAGTTATCTTTGCAGAAAAATTCCTTTTTAGGCAAACCATGTACCAAGTTGTTTTTAGCCAATTTATTCATTGTTTTAAAATTCACATGACACATGCGTTTATGCCATAGTGTTGACTCATCACTATCAGCTTTGGAAAGAAAGCATGATACTTCACCCATAGGAGAAGCATTGTTCATATTCAGCTTGTACATATCCCTTTCCTGGGAGATCTAAGAAGCACCAATTCCGGAGGAATTGTCATCCCTGGTTTGAGGATAATACACTCATGTTCTGTGAAAAGCATTTGATGCTTTTGGTCACAGAATTGAGAAACACTTACAGATTGTGTTCAAGCTGTTTGACAAAGTGAACTTTGTCAATGTTTATTCTGCCATTGGATATACTTCCTCTGCCAGAAATATATCCTCCGGCCTCACCTCCAAATGGACAGGCCCTCCATCATAGTTCTGGAATTGTTGAAGGAGAGATCTGTTCCCTATCATGTGCCTGGAGCATCCACTATCTACAATCCAGACATGTTGTTCTTGTCAAATGGATGTCCCTGCACATAAGATGAGATAGTTAGTTTTGTTTGGAAGCCCAAGCCTTGCTGGTCTTGGGCTCTTCCAAAGATAATGACATAATTAAACCAAAAGATATGCATTGGGGTTCAATAGAGGTCGTTGAAGAAGAGGTTTGGGCTGCAGCATCTTCCTTGATCTTCCAATCCATCCCTTGGTTGATTTTGAGGATGAGCTTGTTGAAGCTTTTGCAGCATGGTCTTCTTCCGAAGCTTCCTTTTCGGAAGAAGCCTTCACCACCTTTTCTCCGAAGTAGTCTTCTTCTGGGATGGTTTCAAGGGAGCCTTCTTGTTCTTCCGAACCTTAGAACCTTTGGCTTCCGAAGCCATTTTCCCTTCGGAAGAAGTACTTTCTTCCGAAAGCAACTTGGCTTCCGAGACCAACTTTCCCTTCTTCATCATTTGTACCGTTTGAAATGGTCCAACTGAGAAACCTTCCCTGACTCCTTCTCTTCTAACATTATTTGCATAATGTGTGCTTGCTGGATTGTAGTAACAATCTTTAGCCATGTGGTTGTGCAGACCACACATTATGCATGCAATGTTAGTCTTCTGGGAATTTGCAGGTTGCTGTTTCTTGGATTTCTTCTCTTATCAGCAACTTTCCCTTTCAACCTCTGATCCTTTAGTAGGACAGGAGTGCTGGTATTACACTCCTTTCCTGAATCAGAAGTACCTACCACCTGGAATCCAGCAGAGATGAAGACACCCTTTTGCTTTGGGTCAATCTTAGCTTGGACTCTGCAACCTTCTTGGCAGTCCTTCTTGCAGCTTTAGCTCTGCTTCTTCTTCTTCGCCTTGGTGGTTAGGATTTGTTCTTCACAGGTGGAGATGAGTGTATCTTCCTCTTTCTCCCCTTTGGTGGCCACTATTTTTGCCTCATCCTCTAGTTCCAATGGAGAAGGTCAGCATTTGGAACCTCTTGCTCTTCAGTACCACATCTAGGTGGTCTAATAGACTCATAAGAGTGTGGTGGAGCTATTTCATTGGTTCCCAACCCTTCTTTGTTTTGATAAAACATTTTGGAATGAGAGGATGATGCAAGAATAGCTTGGAAGTTTTGCTCAGCAATAGCTTACTTCCTGGCCTGAGCCTCAGCAGTGACCAACTGGGCTTGAACTTCAGACAGTTTGGATATCAGATCTTTAATTTGAGTCTTGTAGTTGGTCTTTTCATGTTTTAAAAGAGACACAGTTTTCTCTAACTCCTCTCATTTTCTTTTGATAGTCAGATTCAGCTCTTTTAAAATCAGATTTAAGATATTTAAAGACTCAACATCAGATCTGATTTCCGTATTGTAATCCTTATAGAGTTTAACTTTAGCAATACAGGCTGGAGTACAAAGATGTTCATATACCTGATCATCATCTGTTCCGGCCATGAGTGCTTGAGCGGGAGTCACATCCTGTACCATGAAGCTCCAGTCAACTTCTTGAGCTATTGCAGCTGTTTCAGTTGACTTCTCTTCATGCTTTGAAGCTGAGGGATGTGTGGAGGCCTGTGGGGTTCCCGGGTGTTCTTGGGAGCCTTGCATTCCTAGCAAAGTGACCTAGTTGGTTGCAGTTGTAACACTTTGCTTTGCTCTTATCAAACCCAAACTTGCTGTTGGCTGGGTTTTGAGGGAATTGCCTTCCAGTTCTCTTGAAAAACTTCTTCGCTCTGTAAGTTAAAAGAGCCATCTGTTGGACAATGTCCACATACTCCACATCATCTGGACTGAAGCACTCAAGATCATCAAAGCAATATTGAAAATCACCAGAGTGTCCACTTCCAGAGACAAAGGCACAACTATCCTGAAAGGAGTTGTGTTGAACCTTTGAGACTTTGGAGTCTCAGGTAGAGTAATATAGGGTCCATTATGTGAGCTGTCAGGGTAGCACAGCAACTGATGTTGTGGTTCTGTGATTTCCCTTTCAACCACATGAAGGGCTGAACTCAGTTGGTTATTGGAGTGACCAGAGGAGTTCTGCATGTTCATCTCCATCTGGAATGCACTTAGGATACCATACAACTCTGTGAGAGTAAGAGTCTTAAGGTCTGAAGTTCTCTTGATTACAACACAATAGTGTGTCCATAGTTTAGGAAGGGAAGACATGAACTTCCTAACTATGTCTCTATTCTCAAGAGCTACTCCAATATCCACCAGAGTATCTACTATCTCAACATACCTGAAGTATTGTTGAGTCAAGGTCTCACCGCCTTGAAAGTAAAGTTCTCAAACTGCTGCTTCAAGAGATCCTTCTTGTTCTCTTGGGTTTCCTTGGATCCTTCATACATAAGCTTCAATGCATCCCATAAATCTTTGGCTGTCTTGCACTTCTTGAAGCCTCTGTAGATGGAGTTTGGGATAGCAGTTTGAAGACAAGTCATAGCCCTTTGATCTAGCTCTATTCTCTTCCTGTCTTCTTCTGAGTAATCATCAACATCTTTTGGAATGATGCGATTACCAGTAGCAGAAGTAGTGCTTGGTATGAAGGACCATTGACAATGGAGTCCCACATCCTTGAGTCTTGACACTTGATGAAGCCTTCCATTCTAGTACACCATGTGTCAAAGTCTTCAGGAGTGATCAGTGGGGATTTTGTCATGGTACCGGTCTCCATATCAGCCTTAGTGAGAGCGGCCATTTGAGTGAGTGGTTTGAAGTGAGGAGTGAAAAACTGGTTGATTTGGATGGTAAGATCACACAATCAAGAGCCTGAGAGCTCTGATACCAATTGCAGATCGTTTGTTGGTCACTCAATAGATGGTTTTTTTCTCAAACTCACCTTGAACACTTAGCAAGAGTCATGAAGAGTTGATCACAATATAACAAGTAACAAGCAGTAAATGAACACAGGAAGTAAATTTTCAAGGTACTTTTATATATTGCTTCTCAACTCAAAGGATTACAAGACTCTTGGACTCAAAAATCTCTCTTCTAATGAGTTACAAGAGAAGATATATGTAATACTACTACCTACAGCCGGATATACTTTGATACCAGCTGGAAACCTCTAACCAACATCTATACTACAAGACTCTAGGTGAGGTCTTTCAGACATTTTGCCTGAGAGTTGGTAGTCAGGACATGTCCCTGACTTACCTTTTGTCACCAACTAAAGTTGGTAACATGTACTATCATAAAAAGGTATACAGTAGAATAAAGTATGGTCAACAACATGGTTCTTAGGAAGAAGCCATGCTGTATCAGAGGTCTGCAGCGGACTGTCAGAGACCATACTTATGTCTACTGGACATAGAAGTGTCTTCCGAAGGATAAGTTTCGTCGGAAGAATAACTTCTTCCGAAGCCACTTATACTTCGGAAGAATGCTTCTTCCGAGCTTGGAGTCTTCTTCTGTCTTCGGAAGTAGACTTTGTCTTCAGCTCTTTCTTCAGACTTTGTCTTCGGAAGTGTTCTTCAGATTTTATCTTCGGAAGTGTTCTCAGACTTCGTCTTCGGAAGTGTTCTTCAGACTTCGGAAGAATCTCATACTTAGCTTCGGAAGCCTTTTGAGTGTAGCACAAAATGACTATGTGAAGTGGTTTTGGTTGCACCAGCCTTATAATGACCCAACATTATACAACTCAAATAGTGCGGAATCCTATTTGATTGGCGATCCAATCATGGAGAACACAATTAAGATCAATCTAATGATTAAAGAAACGTATGAATGATTAGAGAACAATCAACTGTGATCTATGAACTTGGAACAGGTTTTCGTGAACCTCTGGACGGCTAGGGTATGATTATGGTCGTAGGTATTCGAAATCTCACATTTTTCTATGAATTAAGTGGTATTTATAGGTTAGGGTTTTCCATTCGCACGACGGAACCATGCTAATGGTTCAGTCGTACGAATGGAAAACCCTAACCTATAAATACCACTTAATTCGTGGAAAAACGTGAGATTTCGAATGCCTACGCACATAATCATACCCTAGCCGTCCAGAGGCTAACGAAAACCTGTTTCAAGTTCATAGATCACAGTTGATCGTTCTCTAATCATTCATAACGTTTCTTTAATCATTAGATTGATCTTAATTTTGTTCTCCCTGATTGGATCACCAATCAAATAGGATTCCACACTATTTGAGTTGGTATACGTGCAGAATCAGTTAGTACTTCGTACGTACACGGTCCTAACAAGGTCATATTTAACTGTAATCAATAGAGTTTTAGTAAACTTATGTACAAACTATCTCATGGGGTTTACTAACTGATTCTGCACGTATACCAACTCAAATAGTGCGGAATCCTATTTGATTGGCGATCCAATCAGGGAGAACACAATTAAGATCAATCTAACGATTAAGAAACGTTATGAATGATTAGAGAACGATCAACTGTGATCTATGAACTTGGAATAGGTTTTCGTGTGCCTCTGGATGGCTAGGGTACGATTATGTGCGCAGGTATTCGAAATCTTAAGTTTTTCCGCGAATTAACTGGTATTTATAGGTTAGTGTTTTCCATTCATACGACTGAACCATTAGCATGGTTCAGTCGTGCGACTGAAGCATGCGGTTGATCCATCTGCACGACTGAAGGTCCAGTCATACGATCGAGTCAATCTTATGTCACAATCATGCGACTGATCCAGTCTCCTGGTTCAGTCGTGCGACTGGTCAATTAGCAAGAAGTGTTATGCGTATGGTCCATTCGCATGAATACTTCATACAATTCACAAACCTATATAGTTAGTTCACTATAAATTATCACACACTAAACAATGATATTAAACATTATAAGCATCAACCACACATTGTATTTTATTCATACCCATTCAATTACATATATGTAAGACATGAAAGATATTTACATTGAGCTCCTAAACTAGGTACGCATGTATCAACAATAATATTGATCCTTGTTGGAATTATCAACTTAGAGTATATAAGGATGACATACTAAAGAAAGCTTTTAGAACTCGTCATAGAGATTACGAATTCATGGTTATGCATTTTAGCTAATAAAGGCACCTACGGTGTTCACGAAACTAATTAATCGGATGTGTGAGTCATGTCTGAATGAATTGTCATAGTGTTCATTGAGGATATTTTGACTTATTTAAGGATAGAGATGATCATAAGAACATGTAAAGACAGTCCTAGAATTATTGGAAAATGAGAAACTATACGCTTCCAAGTGTGTCATATATACTGACCACAAAAGTTTCCGACCCATGTTTCAAAACAAAAAAGTCAAACCCATGTGCGTAAGGGCATTGGGGAGGACGATTCATTTAGGTAGCAAATTCTACATTGATAACTCAAATTGAATCAATGAGCAGACCGAGTGTGAAGGATAAGGCTTTGAGAAGTCTGGACAAATAGTTTGTACAAAAGAAGATGGAGGATTGCACTTTATGAAGCAAAGTTTGGTTTTATTATTGAAATATGTAGACATTGGTGATGAACAAATCACACAATTTTACATATATTGTTCATCCTGGTGTAAACAAGAGGTGTCATGATCGTTAGGACATGTACCAGTGTTCTTGAATAAAAAGGGACATATCGGACTATGTGTTCTAGCTTTAGACATGTTCAAAGGTCAAAGTGGAGCATCAAATGCCCTCTGGCCTGTTGCAATAGCTTAATATTTTAGAATGGAGGTGGGAAAACGTTCTTGTAGACTTCATCACGAACAACTAGTGGGAATGACTTGATTTGGGTCATTGACCATATCTGACTATTTCTTGACTATTAGTGAGGGGTACAAGATGGAAATGCTGGCAAGAATTTATATGAGTGAAATTATGGATAGAAATGGAGCACCTTTATCGATTGACTTCGATCATGACAGTTGCTTCGTGCCATGATTCTGGCAGAGCATATAAAGGTGTTGGGAAGGCGTCTGGACATGAATACAACTTATTACTCTAAATGGTCTAACTCAGTGGACTATTAAGACGTCTCAGGATATGTTAAGGTCTTCTATCATCAACTTTGGAGGTAGTTAGGATGATCACCTACTATTGGTTGACTTATTACTCTAAATGGTCTAAGTCAGTGGACTATTAAAGATGTCCTAAGATATGTTAGGTCTTCTATCATCAACTTTAAAGGTAGTTAGGACGATCACCTACTATTGGTTGAGTTCCCTTATAACAATACCTACCATTGGAGTATTATATTAGCACCATTTGAGGCACTTTACAGATGTAAGTGTTGGTCACAGATATAATGGGCAGAAATCAGGTAAAGTTAGATGACTGAACCATTAATCATTCAAGAGATGGATGATTATGGTTTTAGACGTAGGACAAGATAAAGGCAGCACAATATCGTTAGATTTACACTGACAATCAAAGGAAGCCTTGTTTTAGACACATCCTCTAAGACATTAGCTAAATTGGAAATTAGTTACTGTTGGTGAATGATACACTATCAAGGTGTTAGCAGTGTGGTGGGTTAGATGTAGTACACCCATATATAAACACTATGATACCTTGAATGTGAAATCAGAACCAGACCGGGAACTAACTTTTGATTATGGACAACAACCGTACTCTTCAGATATCAACAAATAGGTTGTAGACATAAAAAGTCATCTCAACGGGCCTTGGTTCATAGGTTGCATATGAGCTTTTGCCATAGAAGGCATTGTCTGCTTGCGCAAAGTTAGCAAACAAACACCTATATTGGTAAATGCAATTAAGACTTCCAAACATGTGGTTAGTGGATTATCGGTTTGAGTTACATTAAGAACAAAGAGGGGTGCATGAGACGTTCCATGCGTCAAAACTCAAGTAGTGTCTTGCTGAGAAGACCTTATATGTTATGATCGAAGAAATACCCGTGGATGATATATTTCGGCTTGTTGAATAACTGGCTGAAATCACGTCCACAGAAAATAGAACTTTGATTAGTAGTAAAATCCTTATCGTACAATTGAATGAAACTCAAAGTGAGGACGAAAATTTATCTGTGTGCGGGAAGATCAATTGAGGACTAAGTACCTAACCTGCTCATGAAAGGCGTTGCAGTTTATAAGTCCGACTGAATTTCGGGAAGAATTCTCTCAACAAGGGGATAGTGTGACATCCGTCACCAAAATAAGTGCATTGACCATTGCCTTTGACTGTTGACTTGACTCTTTGACTTTAACTCTTTAGCTTTGACTTGGTCTAAGTATGAAAGTTGACTTGAAAGATGACATAATGTTGACTTGTCCTGAAAATAGTACATTAGACGTGTGTAGACACATTAAGTTCTAACACTATGTATTATGGGCTTTATTTGTTTTAGTGGGCCTTGGACATGTTGATAGTGGATATTTACTCATTTGGACTTAGCACGATGGTTTGTGCTTAAAATTGGACTAAAGACTTGAAAAAGTAAAATTTATACATCTTACGTTAAGAATGCAAACAAAAATCGGACATCATTGGGCTTTGCCTAAAGTCTACTAAATAGACTTAATTTGATTCAAAATATAAATTAAATAATTTATATAGCATATAATAGTCCATTGGAATAGTATTAACGCGTAGAATTTAAAAACGTAAACCTAGACGACACGCGATTCAGGACAAGACATATTCGACGAGACGGGCCAAGGGCCCGAAGGCCCTTGCCCCTCCCTTTGTTGCGGCCAAACCAAGACAAGGGGGAAATCCCCCTTGTTTCCTCACTTTTGCAAAAAAAATCTTCTCCAATTCACCTCCATATTGCAAACCCTAGCCACCACAACCCAATTTCACCTCGTTCTTCATCAATCTTCTTGAAATCAGCTTCATTGTGTCATTCCATCGAGTTTTGAGATAATCATTACAATCAAGATAGTGTTCTAAGCAAGGCTCCTTTATATTCTAATCTCCAGTAAGAAAAATAGTTTCTTGATAATTTTATTCTTTGATCTACTTTGATTTTGATGATATTTATCATCTAAACACAAAATCGTCCTCTAATATTCTTATATTCTTTTTTTTGGACGTTGGATCGTGAAAATCTAGGTGTTACAAGTGTTCGACTCTCTAACCGGTATAACCCTAGTGTCTCTATTCTAGTTGTTCATTGATCATGTGATTTGGGATTGTAACCTCTTGAAATATGGACTTAATGGACGTTTTACATCCTAATTAGTTATTAAAAATCATTAATTTATTGTTATTGGATTGATCGGGGCGATAGAGTAGTTGATCTAACCGATAAACGTATAATAATTGGAACCGGGAGAGTAAAAGTGGATGAATAGTGTTTGGACTATAATATAATGTTAATCCATGATCTAATTCTTTGTTTTGGTCATTAGGGTCTTATGTTAAATGTTCTACGGGGTTCGGGTCAATAAACGTCGAAAACCGAGTTTTTGAATTCAATAGATAATGCTGAGAATTTGGACAGCTTGCTGTCAGAAAAATAGGTAATATTGTGCAGGTCGTATTTAGGTCAAAAAAATTCCAATTTGTTTGAATTTTTTGTCTAAAGTTAAGTTCAATGAGTTATGTAACTAATTCAAGTGGTCTCGTATCTTTTCGATATCGTTTGGTCCTTAAAATCAGTAACCAAGTTCAAGGGTCAAATCTATCAAATCCGAGCAGAATGTAGGCTGTGTTCATCACATTGTACCTTTTTCACTCGTGACCCGTTTGAGTTGATTCTTCTTTTTTAAGTTAGTTTGATGTCTTATCTTTCATTTTACATCTATTATGCAATGTTTGTTTCTGTTGTTTCGACCTCTGAATAGCCTACGCAAGACTGGTGCGCGATCAGCTATTCAAGCTGAGTTTATTTTACAAGTTTAAGTGATAAGAACTTGCGGTTATATTATTAAAAAAACAATGAATGGGTTAAACAAGTAAATTTAAGGTGTATAAGGTTTTAAATAATTAAAAATATATAACTTATTAATAATGGGTTGGTAAACGTTCATCGAGAGACGTTAATGATCTGAAATATAATTATTGAACTAAATTATTAGACGGGACTTGAGACATTAATACTATACGTGGACCTAAAATAGAGTTTTACAAAAAAATTATCAGAATGGACATTAAGGACTAGACTTCGAGGCTACACCCAACTAGGTCAACATGGCCTTTAGTCATCTGTTTGATGTTTTGTGTTCTATTGTGATTTGACATTCTTACTATGGACTTTGGGACTTTACTCGAGGTGAGTTTCACGACCCCTTTAATATGTTGTACTTGGGGGGAAAGCATGCTTATGGTTTTGGACTATGATGTGTCTTAAAGACTATTTTGGAACAACGTATGTGGTTTGGGTCATGGGTTGAGTCTAGATGTTCATTCATGAGTGTGTACTTGGACTTGTGCTTGTTCTTGTGACTTCGACGTTATGGAGAGGTATTGTTCGTACTAACGGCTGACACCCCCACTCCTGTCATCGGTATACTAGTTGAGACTGACTTGGCCTAGGCATGCCCTTGGGTGAAGATAATCCGGTTAATTACACTGGAACTGACTTTAAATTGTGATGAAATCTTGATTGCTATGTACGCTTACTCACAGACAACTTTATGTACATGTTATATACGGAAATTATTTGTACTTTTAAACATGTGAACTCACCAACGTATGTTGACTTTTAGAGCACGTCTGTTCAGGTAATGAGACTTAGGTGCTTGGCTGTGGAATTTAGACAAGACCGCTCCTTTAGTAGCAATAGACATTTCATGGGACTATTTTGACTTGTTGGACTTGTTTGTTTTGTAGAATTGTAATTTATTGGATTTGTACATGGGATTGTTTTGGTACTTGTGCTTCCTTGTTTCTAAATGGAAAGTTTGGATTACATTATGCATTTATGTTATGACGTTTTGGAATTGACTGTACTTGACACGTGTTTCTATGTGTCTGGCGACGTCATGACCTATTTACAGAGAATACCTTTAATGATTCTCTTAGTCCCCAATGTGTTATAACGATTCCGTTTGTCGCATCCTTGTGTTTCCACTTCTAGCGAGGGTGTGACACAGTATATCCAGAAAACAACAAGATGTACAAAGATTTGAGAAACCAGTATTGGTGGCCGGGATGTGACATCTATCAAAATCATTCCTAATAATCATTTATCATTAAATAATTATTACTATCATAATCGGTTATTAATTCTTTAATTATAATTCCTTGTTTTACAATCGTCTATATGATCATATCCTTATCTGCATGTGTGATCTGAAAGAATAGTAGGACCACTCAATTTGTGTCTTATAACCAGTCAATTAAGTTTTGTAAGTGGGTTGCTTATCTAATTTCCAATCAATCTAGTTATAGAAAACTATTATTTTTATATATCTTTTCTATATATAGGTTAATATCTTGTTTAGCAAGCTAGAGATCCTATTTACTGTAACCAATTTCTTGATCAACATCAATCAATCAATACAACAAATTCTCTTAGATCTACCATTTTCTTAGCGGGTTCACAGCCGCTCAATCAAAAATCTCTAAAACTACTCGTCGATTATCAAATGGTTGTCGAAAAATCAAAAGCGGAAGTCGATTTTAGCTCCATACAAGGGCTGAACAAAGAACAATATCAACAATTTTGAGCTACTTTGTCGATGAAATCATTCTACCATTAATGGGTCACCGCGGAAGGTGAATATGGGAAGAAGAGTAGATCAAGAAGACGAATGGATTATAGACTCGGGAGCTACCGAGCATATAACATACAAAACCAATTGGCTAGAGGATAGCATGATGTGTTTTGATGAACTACATGTAACCATACCTAATGGTGAATCGATACCTGTTGAAGGAAGAGGGTGTTATACCCTCCCAATGGAACCAGAATCAATGGTTTTACATGTTCCCAAGTTTAAATGTAACCTTTTATCGGTAAGCCGTTTGTCAAAGGATCTTCAATGTGCAGACCTTTTTCCCTGATTTTTTTATCATGCAAGATTTGCATTCAAGGGCATTAATCAGAACCAGTAAATATGAACGAGCCTGTACCGAATGAAGATGATAGAAGGAGAAAGAAGGGCTATGATGACGAGTGTGGATATTTGGCACAAACGACTAGGTCACGCTTCCGATTCAAAACTTCGGCATGTCAATTTTTTGAAGGATTCCTTGAGAAATAAATGTTTTTTTGTGATTCTTGCATTAAAGCAAAACATAAAAGGTTACCATTTCCTACTAGCTCGATAAAGACTCGTGATTGCTTTGAATTAATTCATTGTGACATATGGGGTCCATATCGCACATTATCTCTTTCTCGTGCAAGGTATTTTTTGACAATTGTTGATGACTATAGTAGAGCCGTTTGGGTCTTCTTAATAAACATAAAAGCACTTGTATTCGTAATATGTATATTTTGTTTTCTTTGATTTATTTTGTAATTTTTATTGTTTATTTTTGGTAATGATTAATTGTTTACTTTTATAAATTAATGTAATTTTTATTGTTTTCTTTAGAAACTCGAGTATGATTTTTATATTGTTTACTTATAAAATGAAAATAAAAACGTTGAACAATCGTATATATTAATCTACTCTAATAAATAAAAACGAAAATAAAACGCGTACAATCGTATATAATTGTTTGTATAAAACTCGTATTAATTGTTTACTTATTAAAATGAAAATAAAAACGCGTACAATCGTATATAATTAATCTACTCTAATAATTTTTAATTAATCAAAATTTGTAATTAATTTGTATATAATTTAATTTAAAGGTAAAAAAAAAAAAAAAAAAAAAAAAAAACCGGGTTTTTCAAACGGTTTTTGGACCCGGCCCGGTTCGGTTCCAACCCGACCGTTCCAACCGGGTTGGGTTGATAGGTTGAAACCGGTTCCGACCCGACCCGGTTCTTGGTCAAAAACCGGTCTCGAAAATGTTGACCGGACCCGAACCGGTCCAACCCTCCGGGTTAAAAAAAAAACCGTTTGTGCCCTCTACTACTTCAGGTACCTAGTTCTCAGCCACTTTGTCATGTAATGGCCCAGTCCATGAGGATGTTTATATTGAGAAAAAACACAAACCTAATTAAATTAAAAACACGCATACATAAGTGTATATCCATTCGTATTTTCAACATCGAACACATCAATATATACATCCCTTTACACAATATATTATCTTGATCCACTTGAAGTCAAGTCGATTTTTTGACTCAAGGAAAACGACATTAGTAACAGCATATGATTGTTTTTTTCTTTAAGAAAGAATAATTCAATCTAAAAGCTTGGGGATTAAACATACAATCTAGTTAAACCACATGTATTATTATGTAATTTTCTTTATGTTTTTTCAAAAATAAAGTTTTGAAAAACACATTAAAAATAAAATCAATATGTACTTCTAATATGTAAAAGATGATAACAAAATACCATAATTTATATATACATAAAAAACAAAGATAAATACACGAAATAGTATAAAATAAAATAAAAAAGTATGATAATACATATAATAATAACTTAAAATATTTAACACAATAACTGAAAATGACACGACGAACTGAGTTTGATTGGTCATCCATTTTGAAAATAAAAAAATAGCGTGAAACCCGGAATGCTTCATAGACATTTTAGGCTTAGAATATTTTATTTAACCTACCATCGATCATAACCTGTTTAGCATTTATAGCACATTACATGTTATTCAACCTCAATAATAAGTCTAAAAAGAATACAACCATTTGTTCATCCAAATCTCGATCCATTCAGTCTTTTTTGTCTCCCATGATAAGTTTTAAAAAAAGCTTCCTACAAGGAAAAAAATTCCCTATGAAAATATTCTCGTGAAGTGCCTGGAAAACACTT
>CM044003.1:76049690-76052306 GCA_024085815.1 Flaveria linearis
TTGTTATTGTTTATTGTTGTTATTGTTATGTGTGTTATTGTTTTGTTGTTATTTATTATTTTATTATTATTATTTATTATTTATTAATTATTTTTTTATTATTATTTTGATTATATATTTGATTATTATTATATGATTTTATTATTATTTATTTAGTATTATTATTTTTATTATTATTATTTTTATTATTATTTTATTATTATTATTATTAGTTATTCTTATTATTATTATTATTCATTATTTATTCATTATTATTTATATTATTATTTTATTATTATTATTTTTTTTATTTATTATTTTATTATTATTTATTTGTTTATTATTATATATTTATTATTATTATTACAATTACTTATTAATTAATTATTAATTTTTATTATTATACTATTATTATTATTACTATTATTATTATATCTATTATATTATTCTATTATTATTATTACTATTTTATTATTACTATTGTTCATTATTACTATTGTTATTATACTTTTTATTATTACTATTGTTATTATTACTATGTGTTATTATTACTATTGTTATATTACTATTGTTATACTACTATTGTTATTACTACTATTGTTATTACTATTTGTTATTACTACTATTGTTATTACTACTATTGTTTATTACTACTATTGTTATTACTACTATTGTTATTACTACTATTGTTATTACTACTATTGTTATTACTACTATTGTTATTACTACTATTGTTATTACTACTATTGTTATTACTACTATTGTTATTATACTATTGTTATTACTACTATTGTTATTACTACTATTGTTATTACTACTATCGTTATTACTACTATTGTTATTACTACTATGTTATTACTACTATTGTTATTACTACTATTGTTATTACTACTATTGTTATTACTACTATTGTTATTACTACTATTGTTATTCTACTATTGTTATTACTACTATTGTTATTACTACTATTGTTATTACTACTATTGTTATTACTACTATGTTATTACTACTATGTTATTACTACTATTGTTATTACTACTATTGTTATTACTACTATTGTTATTACTACTATTGTTATACTACTATTGTTATTACTACTATTATTATTCTACTATTGTTATTACTACTATTGTTATTACTACTATTGTTATTACTACTATTGTTATTACTACTATTGTTATTACTACTATTATATCTACTATGTATACTACTATGTTATTACTACTATGTTATTACTACTATTGTTATTACTACTATTGTTTACTACTATTGTTATTACTACTATTGTTATTACTATTATTGTTATCTATTATTGTTATTACTATTATTGTTATACTATTATTGTTATTACTTGTTATTTTACTATTATTGTTATTATCATATTGTTATTATTACTTTATTGTATTATTATATTATTTGTTATTATTTATTGTTATTATTATTGTTATTATTATTGTTATTATACTACTACTTACTACTACTATTATTACTACTACTACTATACTACTACTATACTACTACTACTACTACTACTATACTACTACTACTACTACTACTACTACTACTACTCTACTATTACTACTATATATTTAGTATTTTTATTATTATTTACTATTATTATTATTATTATTATTATTATATTATTATTACTATATTACTATTATTATTATTATTATTACTATTACTATTACTTACTATTACTATACTATTATTATTATTATTATTATTAGTATTATTACTACTACTACTATTATTAGAATTAAGTTGGTTTTCGTTCCTGAAATTTGGTAAAAATAATAATATTCCTTCGAAAAGAGTATAACCATCAATTTATCTTCAAAAGTTTTATACTTTATGTCAACTTCAGTCTAAAAGTTTCATTAGTTGCTTCAAGTTAAATAATAAATAATGAAGCTTTTGAACTTGAAATTAAAACAATTTTCTAAACTTTTCGAGATAAATTCATGTTTCAAACGTTTTAAAGGTACATAATTATTTTCGTCAAACCTTAGATAGTATAATTGAAATCAACTCTTATTATTATTGTTTTATTATTATTATTATTATTATTATTATACTACTACTACTACTACTACTACTATTATACTACTACTATTATTATTACTATTTTTATTATTATATACTATTATTATTATTATTACTATTATTACTATTATATTATATTACTATTACTATTACTATTACTATTACTATTATTATTATTATTATTATTATTATATTACTACTACTACATATTAGAATTAAGTTTGGTTTCGTTCCCTGAAATTCGTAAAATAATAATATTCTTTAAAAGATTATAACCATCAATTATCTTCAAAAGTTTTTATACTTATGTCAACTTCAGTCTAAAAGTTTCATTAGTTGCTTCAATTTAAATAATAAATAATGAAGCTTTTGAACTGAAATTAAAACAATTTTCTAAACTTTTCGAGATAAATTCATGTTTCAAACGTTTTAAAGGTAAATAATTATTTTCGTCAAACCTTAGATAGTATAATTGAAATCAACTCTTATTATTATTGTTTTATTATATTATTATTATTATTATATTATTATTATTATTATTATTATTATTATTATTAATTATTATTATTATTACTACTATTATTACTATTA